>SNQJ01S0081548.1:25729-44771 GCA_010110895.2 Picea sitchensis
ATAAATCTGTTTTAGAAATTCCTTGACTATCTATATAAATATATTCATTTACATAGGTTTGTATATTCGAAGCAAGTGTTAAAATTTATTTTGAACACTTCAATAAGTATATTATTATACCATTTATATTTTCAATGTGCGCACTGTTTACATATATATATATATATATATATATATATATTTGTATCTAAGAAAGAAAAATTTGGGGCTTGGCTTGCAGGTTAGGTGGGACTAGAGCTGGAGCTTGGATTTTCATCAAATTAAGGGTTTGAGGGTTTCACCATAGCTAAACAAAAGTGTTTAAATTCTAGGTGGGTAGGTAGGCCCTTGGCTCCAGATTTTGAACCAGTGCTATGATACCATGTGTAGGGACCATACTTAATTAAATCCAAATTTCGTACAATTAAACATATAATTCCTTTATCATACATAAATAATTCATTCACCATCATATAAGCATAAATATTCAGCAAAAATTAAAATGTATCCATAGCATGAAAATAACTCAGCAAATTCATAATTAAAATACCTCCTTCTGATGTTAATTCCTTCTGCTCTGGTTGTCCTTTCCCTGCTTCCTTGCCCAGCCTGATGCACTGACCCAACTCTGCCCAAACCGACTAACCTCCTAGCCAGCTAGGAGCAGCTTGTCTGGCTCCCTACCTCTAGGAAACCGAAAGGAATCCTGGCCCCCGTGCCAAAAACCCCCAGCAACCCAGTTCCCCCTGCAATGATTCACCCAAAAAACCAAAAACCAAACTGCTCAAACCAGCCAATATCCCACAGAAAAATATGCCATAGAAATACCCTCCTGCCCTCCAAAATGCTCCCTCAAAATGCTTCCTCCGCAAAATAATCATCCTCCCATTTCCCGTAGGACTCTTCCGTCATATTCAACCTTCATCAATTCTCCTCCCCCTTATTAATTTCCTTATCTCCTCCTTTATTACCTTATCCCCTTCTTTATTATCTTATCCCCCTTCTTTATTATCTTATCCCCCTTCTTTATTATATTATCCCCTCCATTTAATGTTTATTTCCCCACCTTCATACGTAAGTCTTTAATTAAATAAACTAAAATTATTAAGCCCCTTTAATTCATTACTCAAATATTTAATGAGTCTATTAATTAATTAATTAATCATTGACATGTATGAACAATTAATTAATAATTAATTAATTAATTAATGTTATTAATAAATAATTATTGTTTAACTCAACATATTAGGACAGTCAGATTATCAAATTAATTAAAATTAATAATCCCTATGCATCTATTTAACCAGGGTTGTTACAGTTCCTGCCTCGATGGCTTCTATTCCCTCCTTGTCCCTAGGTGAGTCTGGTTGGTTTGTTATGTCCTCGACCATGACTTCTTCTCTTGACTAGGACAGTCTTGGTTCCTCTGTGTCAGTTGTTCTTGCAATCTCCTCAGGGTTAGGGTTTGAAACCCCGTTCTCGGCCCTGGTGCTCTTCCCTACCTCTCTTCACTGCACTATAGGGAGATCTTTCTCAACCGGTGTTGGGATACTAGACTCTGGCTCCGAGGTGGTCATGTCCTCAAGCTCTATTTGTGTCTTGGTTTGTATCCTTTCCTTCTTCCTTTGACCTTGTCGGGTGACCTAAATAAAATTTCATGATGACCTCGACTTCAGTGGAGCCATTCTACATGACTTTCGTAAGCTTGGGTGACTACGGTGACGATTTAGAAATTCGAGCACAGATTATTCTAATTTCTCTAAGCTCAAAATTCACGAAGTGTTGAATAAATGTGCACTTTCCTTCCTTTATAGACCTTTTCACAGTCATTTTTCACTTTTTGCGTACATTTGCACAAAATTTACTTTTTACTGTGTGTTGTATTTTGATATCTAGCACGATAACTCTTTCACATAGCTTTTTTCTGTGTTTTTGTATTTTCTTTCATTTGTATTTTTGTATTTATTTTTCTTCCTTTTTCTCTTTTTGTTTGGTTTTGTCATTTTTTTGTCTATAATCTACTATCATACAATATATACATACTTGCCTTCCTATGTTGTCCCTGTTTATACTTGGTGAGGTTGACTGCCCCTATACAACTTCAGTCGACTCCCATTGATCATTCCTTTCAATTCGATTCCTTCTAGATCCTTTAGTCACATAGTTCTCCATCTGTGACATGCTGGACTTCATATGGCCCTAGCCAATTCATTCTAAATTTACTTGGATGTTGAAAGAATTTGTTGTCCTATAGCAAGACTAAGTCTCCTTCCTTGAAACTTTTCTTCTTGATATGTTTTTTGTGCCAAGATTTGTCTTTGGATTTTTGTACTTTTTGGTGAAGTCTTTCCAGGATCCTATCCTCTTCCATCTCCATGAGTTGACTTAGCATTTATTCTACTATGCCTCATTTTTTCATGTTAGTAATGGTTGCAATGTGCAAACTAGGTACCAAAAATTCCAATGGTACCATTTCTTCATGTCCATACACCATCATGAATGGCATTTGTCCTATCAAATATTTACATCTAGTTCTGTATGCCCATAGTACTGCAGGTATTTTCAAATCCGAATCATCCCTATTAACATTGTATATCTTTTTCAAGGCATTATCCAAGATCTTGTTGAAGGATTTTACTATTCCATTTGCTTGAGGTTGGTATGGTGTACTCTTCTGATGATAGACTTCAAAATCCTTAGTCATAGCCTTGATAGTGATGTTGATGAAGTGAGTACGTTGGTCACTCATAAAAATCATTGGACATCCAAATCTAGTGATCACTTGCTCAAACAATAAGTGTGTTGATGTTTCTACACTAAAATATTTGATTGGTGCTTCTTCTTCCCATCTTATTAAGTATTATATCATAGTAATGATGTATCTAGCTCCTGACCTTCTTGTTGGTTGATTAATTGGTCCAACAAAATCTATAGCCCATTTGTCAAATTCCTGCAATGTCATTTGTGGTTTTAAAGGCATCTCATCCCTTATGTTAGTTTTACCCACCCTCTAACAGACATCACATCTCTGGAAATAGTCCTTGGAATCTCTATGAGTTATTTTACACCATAGGCTTGTGTTAAATACCTTCTGCATGATATCTTTTCCTACATAATTTCCTCCAACTACTCCCTCATGAGCTTCTGCCAAAATCCTAGGCCTTTCATGTTCTAGTACGCATCTTATCAAAATGTTTTCTCTTCCCATTTTGTATAAGTGTCTTGCAATAAATTGATACTATGCAGCTCTGACAACAGATTTTTTCTTCTACATGGTGTTAAACTCATGTGGCATAGTCCCTCTACTTAGATATTCAATAATGTCAGCAAACTATTCATCGGCTACATGGACTGAAAATAACTGTGTGTTAGGGAAGTTTTCCTCCAAGTTTGTAGGTTCCTCTTTATCGGTGACCCTTCCTTGGTTTGACTATTACTTCAAAGTCAAATTATTGAAATAGCAATAACCATCTATAGATTCTCCCCCCCAACATTGGCTTTTTGACTAGGTACTTGAGGGTAGAATGGTCTGTGAGCATTTTAAAATGTCTGCCAAGTAAATAATGCCTGAACTTATGTAGTGCATATACCATTTCTAGGCCTTCTCTTTCTATAGTATTGTAGTTCTACTATGAGTTTAATAGTTTGATGCTTGCAAATGCTATGGGATGGTCCAATTCCCCTGTTCCTGGCTATGCCATAATTTCTCCAAGTGCTATAGATGATGCATCTACATGCACATGGAATGTCTTTTCCCAATATGGGAATACTAGAATAGGTGTTTTAACAATATTTTATTTTAGAGTGTCCAAAACTTGTTGACAATCCTCATCCCACTGAAATATGATATCTTTCTTGAGCATTTTCTCCATCGACGTAGTGATTTGCGCATACCCTTTTATAAATTTTCTGTAAATTATAACCTGTATGTCCCAATCTGGCTCTCAACTGTTGCATTGATTTTGTTGGTGGAAAATTCACAATTACTGTAATCTTTGCAGGATCCACTATTTGACCATGTTTGCATGCTATATGACCCAATAAAATTCCAAAAGGTGTCCCAAATATGAATTTATTAATGTTCAGGGATATATGGAATTGTCTTCATCTTTCCAACAGTAGCCTTAACACCTCTATATTGTATTTCAACAAATTGTATACTGTCCAATCATCCAGGTATACTTCTAAAAATTGATGGATGAATTATTTGAATGCAGTTATGACTACTCTGGGTGCATTCTTCAGTCCAAAAGGCATGACTGTGTATTGATAGGATCCCCATTCCGTGGAAAAGGTAGTATTATACCTGTCTTTTGGAGCTACTTTTATTTGCTGGTAGCTTGAGAATCCATCTGTGAATGAATATGCTTGTTGACCTCCCACATTCTCTAGGACTTCATCAGTAAAAGGGGTAGGAAAAGGGTCATGTAGGCAAGCATCATTCAACTTCCTCAAGTCGAGAAATATCCTTATTCCTTGCTTCTTCTCCTGAGCTACCATAGGGCTTATCCACTTTCATTCTTCTACTAGTTCTATGATCCCTACTTCCAGCATCCTATCAATTTCTTCTCTTACTTTCTGCTTGTATACTGGGTTTAGTCTGTAGGGTCTCTATTTGACAGGTATTACCTCAGGTTTGAGAGGTATGTTCATCTCACCTATCTCTCTGGCTATACCTTTAATTTCAGTTAAGGTCATTGGGAGCATGCCACTGTACTCACATAATAACTCTATTATCCTCTCCATTGTTTGTTCATCCTAGTACTCTCCAATGCTGGCCATTTTGGGACTATAATTTTTCCCAATGTTGACTTTCTTCACATTGATCGACACAACAAAAAATTATGATTCCAGATATGGACCTTCCACCTCTATTTCACATTCAACCTCTGTAATATGGATTTTTCATGGGTCATCTTCATCTGGTGCTTCTTCTTCCACATGATAACATGACAACAGTTCCTTAATTGTTTGTATGTTCTATTGTTGATACTTTGTTATAAGCTCAACCTCTGGTTCATCAAAAAATATCAATCCTCCTCTCCGTTTGAGTGATAAATCCATGTTGGGGTTCTCATTTTCAAATGAGAAAGTGACTATAAATTTTTTCTGTAATTTTGTCCATTCTGCAGTGCCTCTACGCAGTTCTTTGTCTACATACCAATTTGTTGGAATTCCTTCCAATATGTGGATGAAATGTTGAGGCCATTCTTCTAGTGGTTTCATCCTCCATAGTGTTCTCCATTTATCCAAGTGTTTAGCTGGTGTCCCATGTCCATCATATCTCTGGATCTCATTGCTTGTCAGCTCTACACCGAATCTAATGTGTAGTAAGGTACCAATCCTTAATTTTTTATTTGTGCATACTCCACCATCATATATGCATAGCATCAAGTGAAATATATAGGGCTAAGAGCCTCTTATTATCTGATACTTCCTCCTCATATTTGATTAGGAACTCTTCTAAGTCGTTTATGCCATGCAAACTGGGATGTTCTCTTTATTTTGTACCCACCCATCTTACTACGCGGTCTATTCTTTTTCACCTTCTTGTAGATACCTCATGTAGGAGTTATTTCCAATTCTCTGGTCTTGTATCTGAATCAGAAGCATATGAGGTGATACTTCTCTAGTTGAGTACCCCATCTGTAGTTGGATTAATGTAATATTCTGTGCGCGCGATGGTTTTGTATAGTTGGTTGATTTCTTTTAAATCCATATAGGTTGGTTCCACAAATATTTCATCTTTAGATGGGTCCAAGGGTGCAATGACCCTCTATTCCCCTGACACAAATGTCATTTTCCTTTTATTCAGATTAATTATGGCCTGATTATCAAACTCCCAATCCATTCCAAGAAATGTGGCATATGGTGTTGTTCCATATACTATTTTAGTGACTTCGAAGTCTTCCTTAGTGCACACTCCATCCAAATATACTGTCACTCCTTTCATCCTCCCAATTGGTAGAAATTTGTGTTGGTTTTCTAACTTTAGTTGAACTGGTGATTATCCTAACATTGGATCTCCCATGCATTTCCATGTCTTATTTGGTGAGAAATTTACTTCATATCATAGGTCCAATACAACATCTCCCATGTTGAAATCTACGATGTTGGAATTCAATATAAATTATCTACTTGTCCTCCTTCTTGCATGGAGGTTATTGAATGTTCTCTGTTTTAATTTCCCCTTAGTGTTTGTGTTACATCTATATAGAATATCCTGTAAGTTTGTAACATATGATGGATCTTTGAATAATTGAACACATGATTGCAGAAAAGTTTGAATATTACTTGCCTAGTCTCCAGGGTATACTTCACTGGTGTGGTCCACTGCTGAAGACATTTCATACATGGGGATGTCTTGAGTATGTTGTGCGACAAATGTAGATGTAACATTATTATTGATATACTCTTTTCTTTCCTCCTTGAAGGTTTCCTTCTCCTTTCCTGGATCAAACCTCTTTGGTGGCTCAATATTCTTCTTCACCCATTGGTGTTGTACTAGCTCTTATTTGACTACATCATCTCCTTTTTTAGTGCATTTGTGCATCACTATGTTGATATTCCTGCCATCCTCTCTTGCTTCTGCAGAGATCCATTATATATTTTGATTATTGTGATTTCTCTTTTCCTGTATCTTCCCCAACAGTGTTGTACAATCCTCTATATCATGATTTGTTGCACGAAAATACATGCATTTCATAGGTAGAAGTGGGAATTCACTTGCATAATGCCCTAGATGTTGGTAGTTATGGCACACTACTAGACCTCTTCCTCATACAAATCCTCCTTTTTCTCATCCTCCACCTCTGTAGCTAGCATGATCTTCGCGTGGTGTATTATACTGGGGTACCTAATTGTACTACGTGGGGTTATACTATGGTTGTGTCATGTTGTACTGTGACAGATCATTGCTATACTACTGCGACGCAATCTTATACTGAGGTGGTACCTAATTCAACTGAGGTGCATTATTTTCTGTCATCATTTCTGATTGCACCCTATATGTATTTGAAGTTCTCTCCCTCATTAGATCCATTGTTATGCAATCTTTATCATCATGGTGTACTGACTTGAAAAAAGTACAATATGCATTCTTTGGTACTGTCTGGTACTTCTGCATCATCAAAAAATGATATGGACCATTCCCATGTGTTTTAAAAATCTTGCACCAGGGTCCTCATGTTGGCAAGGGATTTGGAATTCCTGTTGCCATATATTGCATGAACATTGGGCATTCATTCTTATGGTGTCCTTATATCCTACATGTGGTACACAAAACAAATTCTCTCTTGCCCTTTCCCTTAATCCAATTTAGTTGAAAGGTTAAATTCTTCATATCCTCCTTCAGTTCCTCTATGGATGAATCTATCTTATGATACTAGTTTTCTTCCAGTTGTAGGTCTACCTGCAAAGCCTCTATTTGAGTCTAGAATTTTTGTTGTATGAGTGGGTATTTCAGATGTGGTAGCAAAGAATTAAAAAAAAAATGCCTATGTTGCATGTAAGTCATGGCATACCTCAATTTCCCTTTTAAATGTTTGAATCTATGGTAAATTTCCTAGAAAGATTCTCTTGGTTCTTTTTCTGATCACTATCATCTCATTCATGTATTGATCCTCTAAGCTAGGCTTCTAGAACTCATTTATCAATAGTCTTATTACCTCTTCCAATGTCCTTGTTGTCCCTGGTGGACTGTTTACATCTAGACTCATGTACTAGTCTAGTGTGTGGTCTCTTAATGTGATGGCTAACTGCACCAACTTTGTGTCCTCATATGTGATCTATTTTTCTTCCTAGATATTTTCACAAATAAATAGGTGTTTTTTAGGGTCTTCTATTGCCTCACCCCTAAATTATGATAACCTAATGGTAGGATCATGTCCTTCCATTGAAATATGTGTTGAAATACTACCTTCCGACATTCTATATCCTTGACTAATTATTCCTGAACTGGATCCCCCAGTTGATGCATTGGGACTGGATCCTAGTCCTATCATTCTTCTTCCACTAAAATATGGTTGTTTGTATACTGGTGTTCTTTCTAGTATACTAGTCGTACATGGGGTTATGGGTTCCACACTGAAATTTACATAGATTGGACTACTTCCTTCTAATATTTCCCTTCAACTGCATGTCTTCCTTTCATAGGTTGCACACATGATTTCCTCAATCTTCTCCACATTTCAAAGATCCTCTACCTATTCTTCATCACTTTCCAAGCCTTCGCTCGCAGCTATGGCTCTCTTCTTGTTGTTCATATTGCAATGGAAACATTTGTTGGTTAACTACTTTATCTAATATGATCTCACTTTATTGTATTAAGTTGACCCAGGTTCAGATCTACTATAGGTTTCCAACAAAGCCTCTAAAAATATCGCCCCCCTTGGTAAATTATACGACAACGTAGTACAGAGGGTGCACTGCGTAGTCAAACCCGAGATAGTTCTATGGGTGGATGCAACAATCAAGCTCTTTCAACCTAGGAATGAGTGGGGATATGGGATTGTACTCTGTGATCTTCATTCATTTATTATATCCTTCATTCATACTAACTATGCCGTTATTCATACATGAAAATCAACAGTTCTAACTAAGCCATTCATGCATTTATCTAATAGCTAACCATTGACAGTAAATAAATAAACAATGATCATTCCACATAACACATGATATACCGTAGTTCAACCCTCTTGGGCTACCTCCAAAAATATTTGACTACTTTTCTCTTTTATTATAGTCTCTCCAAAGTCATGGCGCTACACGCATTACAATTATCCCTCAATTGGGTCAACATATTTAATGAGGTGGAATAGATCACACCAGGATCCTCATCCTATGATATAACCCTCAATATATTCCTAAGTTACTCTCTAAAACTCAANCTCTCCAAAGTCATGGCGCTACACGCATTACAATTATCCCTCAATTGGGTCAACATATTTAATGAGGTGGAATAGATCACACCAGGATCCTCATCCTATGATATAACCCTCAATATATTCCTAAGTTACTCTCTAAAACTCAACATCTTATCACAATAATAGGCTATGCATACAATGTTCTTCTGCGATAATACATACTCGAACTTCGAACTCTAGTAGTAACAAAAAAAAAACCTCAACCTACTCCCTAGATCTTTATTTATACTCACCTATCAGTTTGACAATTGTTACAATGTTTACCAAAACCGTAACCCTAGAATGGTTAGGTATTCTTGCATGCGTGCATTGCATGCGGCTTTACCTTGTACGTAATGATTTTCCTGCTAGTTGTCTTTCTCCCACTTCGTGCTTTTCTTTCAAAAAATATACTTTTCCCCAATTTGGGCCTACGCCCAATGGTAACAGTGTAGCACACTCATGCAAATAAGGTTTGGTACTTTATAAGAAGTCATTGCATAGAACTATACATGAAATAGTGAGCCAAAAGGCCATGTTGAGCAGTGTAGGGATTTATGGAGTTCAGTACCAAAGACAAAATGGATGCACAAATTTACACACACAATGGACAAAATTCCAAAAATCGGTATTTGTAATTGGAAATGCGTAGGGAGACGACACAATGGTAATAGTTGATCCAAAGTTTTAGAGTCACATTCACATTTGAACATGAATCTCCATCAAGAGATGAAGTGTTACAAGCTATTCGAAGTAATATTTTCTTGGAAGAAGGAATGATGGAGGTAGTATTAGAGTGYAGTGTGCACARAGCTAATATAAATTTYCATGAGTTATTAGAATGCTACAATGTAGCTAACAAAGAATAGGATGAGGATGATCCTAAAAATGTACRAGTACCTAAAACAAAAGRAGAACAATTAGTATAAGGGCCAGATATTGAGTTTGCCACATACACATAGCCGATAAAGATTCATAAGGTAAACATTGGGACAACAAATAATCTCAAGTTTSTGTATATAGGGTATTATTGGAGTGATGAAACAGTAAATAAGATTGCATGCTTACTACGAGAATACCAAGACCTATTCCCAATAAAAAATTTAGAGATGAAGGGGATAGCTGGAGACTTAGGTGAGATGAATATTTCACTGAAACTAGGTGCTAATCCAGTGCACTAGAGGCCTTATAGGTTAAATCCAAAGTACAAAGAGAAGGTGAAAGTTTAACTAGACATGATGTTGGACACAAGAATTATTGAACCTGTAGTAACCGTATTAATTTAACATCCATTAAATTCCATAAACTGAAACAGTAACTTCTACTTGATTTCAGAAACTTAGTAATTTCTTATAAATTCAGCACATACGCATATAAATTTATCAACGAATAATAATTTCATAACAGAAATAAACAAATATGTAATTTAAAATACCTTGGTCTGATGCTAACTCCCGCTAGTTGTCTTTCCTATTGCTTCCTTTCCCAGCTCGATGCCACTGACCAACTCTGCCCAAACCGACTAACCTCCCAGCCAGCTAGGAGTAGCCTATTCGGCTCCCTATCTCCAGGAAACCGAATGGAATCCTGGCCCCCGTGCCCAAAACCCCTAGCAACTCGGTGCCCCCTGCTTCTGATTCATCGAAATCCCCCAAAGCCAAACTCCCCACACCGACCATCTCCTCCCAAATTCCCTCACCAAAAATCCTCCTCCCCCCAAAAATGCTTCCTTCCCCCAAAAAGAATGCCTTTCACCCTCTGAATCTCCCCTTGTCATATTCCCCTTTCACCGACTCCCCCCTTTCATTAACTTCCTTATCCATTTATTTATTATCTTATCCCCTTATAATTAATATCTTATCCCTTTATAATTAATATCTTATCCCTTTATAATTAATATCTTATCCCTTTATGTTCAATGTCTTATCCCTTCCTGTGTACGTAAGTCTTTAACAAATTAAAATTATTAACCCCTTTTAATTCTTTACTCAATAAATTAATAAGTCAATTAATAATTAATTAATCATTGATAGATATGAACAAGTAATTAATAATAATTAATTAGTTAATATTATTTAAGAAATAATTATCATTTAGCTAACATTTTAGGACAATCAGATTATCAAATTAATTATAATTTAATAATCGTTACAGAATCGGTAGAGGAATCCGGATGGATTAGTCCAATGGTCATGCAGGAGAAAAAGACAGGAGGGATCAAGATCTACATGGATCTAAGTAAGTTGAATGATGCATGTTTACATGATCCATTTCCAACACCATTCACATATGAGGTCTTTGAGAATGTAAGTGAACAAGAGACTTTTTATTTCATACATGTATTATTTGGGTACCATCAGATAAAAATTGTGCAAGAGGATTTTCACAAGACTAATTTCGCAATAGAGTGGGGGAGCTATCAATATACATTCATTCCCTTTGGACTGAAGAATGCTCCAGTGGTGTTTTCCAAAGTAGTGGTTACAACAATCAAGGAATTTATTCATAAGCTCCTTGAAGTGTACCTGTATGATTGGAATGTGTTTAGTCTATTGAGGGATCACATAGAAGTACTAAAGATGATGTTGGATAGGTGCAAAAAGTGTCAGATTTCGCTAAACTTGAAGAAGTGTATTTTTTGTGCATTGTTTGGAGTTTTGTTGGGACATGTAGCTTGAAAACAAGGAATATTAGTATATCCAGCCAAGATCACAGTAATTCTACTGTTAGAACCTCCTACATCAGTCAGAAAACTAAGGGAAACTCTAGGTCATACAAGCTATTACGGGAAAAGTTACAGGAAGATCAAAACACCAATGGAAAAGTTATTGAAGAAGGAAGAAAAGTTTCAATGGAATGAGGACTGTCAAAAGGGTTTGGACACCTTGAAACTTAAACTAGTAACCCAACTGATTTTGATCTTTCCAGATTGGAAGAAAGAGTTCCATGTACATCTAGATTCATCATCCATATCATTGGGCACAATACTATCTCAACCAGGGGAAGGAGACATAGATCACCCAATTTATTTTGCAAGTAGGAATTTGTCTATAGCAAAGAATAATTATACTACCATGGAACGAGAAGGATTGGAAATGGTCTATGTGCTACATGAGTTCACATATTATTTATTGGGGTCTCACTTTAATATGTATACACACCATTCTGCATTAAAATACTTAGTTAATAAGTCAGTGTTTGGGGGGAGAATATGCATATGGATACTATTGTTCCAGGAATACGATTTTGAGGTGATAGTAAAACTTGGGAAGTTGAATGTAGGTCCAAATCATCTATCTCACATATTGTCAGGTGAAGATGTAGGAAAGTTAGATGACATATTACTAGATGCACTTATGTTTATAATGAATATGGTGGATGATTACTTCTCGAACATCGTATAGTTTCTAATTACATGCATGCATCCATCAAAGATGACAGTAGCACAGAAGAAACAACTGGTAGTGAAAGAAAAAGATTATTAGTTGATTGCATGGATTTTATAAAATTTGCGTGCAGATGGAATATTGAGACGCTATGTGTTGGAACATGAGACCAATGATGCATATCAAAATATTTTATAGGCCAATCAAGAGACCAATGATGCACGAAGTGTAGGCCACCAAAGCCTCGTGCACAAAATATTTTGTTGGAACATGAGAGACCAAATGATACGCAACTGCACAAAATATTTTGTGCATAAGGATTTGGTGGCCTACACTTCACGAAGATGCGAAAAAATACTCTTAGTCATGGGATGTATGTCAAAGAGTGGGAAATCCATCTAGGAGAGATGAAATTCATTTAAATCCATAGGTTACATTGCAAGAATTTTATAAGTGGGGAATAGAATTTGTAGGACCAATCAATCCATAAGAAAGAATATCAAGGGAAAGGTACATTATCAGTGTGACAACATATTTGACAAGATGTGCAAAAGTCACCCCAGTTAGAGATTGCACCATAGCGACTACTGGAAGTTTTTTATTTGAGAATATAACCACAAGGTTTGGATGTCCACACATATTACGCAATGATCAACGCACACACTTTCTTAATAAGACAATTGCAACATTGCCTGAGGAGTTCCAAATCCATCATTAGAAGAGTACCCTATATCATCCTCAAGATAATGGAATAGTGGATTCTTTCAATAAAATATTAGAGAATGCCTTGACCAAAATTTGTAATGTATGGAGGGATGATTGGGACTTAAGAGTTCCTACCGTGTTATTGGATTACATAACGACAAGTAAAAATTTGACATGTCAGACACCTTTCAAATTGGTCAATGGGAAGGAAGCAGTGATGACAATGGATTTCATTCTATCTAACTTGTGCATTGCAACAATCATTGAGTTATCAGACACTGGTGAAATAGAGGAGAGATTGGCACAGTTAGTACATCTTGAGGAAGATCGGTTTGTCACAGGTTTTCATCAGCAAGTTCAGAAGGCTAGAGAGAAAGATTGGTATGATCGACAAATAAAACACAAAAAGTTTCAAGTGGGATATATGGTACTACTCTATGACAACAAGTTCATGCAACATCTAGGAAAGTTTAGAATGCACTAGTTAGGATCCTATGCGATTCAACACATAAGAGAGACATATGTTGTGTATTTAGAAACATTGAATGGAGAATCCTTTGGAGGAATGGTGAATGGAAGTCGACCGAATATCTATAGAGATGGCCAAAAATATGCACAGTAATATAGGCTKCACCATAATCCATGTATTATAGTAGTTGTACCATAGTAGGAAGGAAAAACATAGAAAAACAAATAAAAATTGGAAAAGGGAAGAAAATCAAATAAAAATTAGATAGGGAAAAAAGAAAAAGATTACAGAGTACAAGGACTTGGAGATTGCACAGAAGGAATGGTTATCACGCATTTGAATGGAAATACATCAATTCACAAAAAAATAGATATAAGAGAGGGACTGCAAAGAACATTAATGCAAAAGTAAGAACTGTTGTGTAGTTTGGCAATGACAAGGTCGTTAAAATAATTAAAGAGCGTAAATGATGATTGTGAAGTGGGAGTGACAGGTCATAAAGATGTCGTAGAGTAGTAAATTGTAAAATTCACCGAAACTAATGACAAATTAGAAGTATGAGGGAAAAATCACACGACATATTTGGTAATAAAGGAGCATTTAGTTAAACAACTCATCACCCTTGGTGGTGGATTGGACAAGGAAGTTAAGGTAGGATGAGACATGTACAGTTGGCATGAAGACACAAAAAAAACACAAGGTCATGAAGGGTAAGTCATTGTTGTATGCGAGCGGGAGAAAAATAAAATGAACTAGAGTGAATTCGAGAGAACTAGAGCCGAGAAACAACTACCCATGAAGATATGTAGATCTTGTCCAAGAATCTGTCACAAGAAATGAATGACACTGTCGAAATTTGTAGGACCATCTGTAGCAGTGAGAAAATAGGAGAAACAACTAATAACATCACAAGAGGTCGAGGAGGCAGCCAGAGCTTCAACTTCATCTCCACTAGAAACATTTCACAGAGACTACCTACTATCACGGATGGAAACTACATCACTTTTCAATGTACCAACCAATGGGAAGTACCCATTCTCGATAACACCAATTCCGGTTGGTATAATTAGTGATGAAGATATGCTCAGGAATATTTTCAGCCTTAAGTCTATGGACCATGACATCACTGATGCACATGAATTCCCAGAGTTGGCCAAGGAGAAATATTTGTGCACTAAGAGTGTCCCAGGAATAGGATAAATCCTACTAGAGGCACAAGAGTGGGTGTCAGGGTTGGAGAAGGTAGGAATATTGAACCTATTGGAAATTCCACATTTCAGGTGGAGTATAGAAATTAATGCATGTGTGAAGGTATTGGTAAATTGTGTTCATGGGGGGACACTTTGGATCGATATTGTTAAGGTTTAAGCTATTATTAGAGCTCTTTGTATTTCACTAGATAACAATAGCATATGATAGTATCACTGAGAAATACNTATGTTCAATGTCTTATCCCTTCCCATGTACGTAAGTCTTTAACAAATTAAACTTATTAACCCCTTTTAATTCTTTACTCAATTAGTTAATGAGTCAATTAATAATTAATTAAACATTGACAGATATGAACAAGTAATTAATAATAATTAATTAGTTAATATTATTTAAGAAATAATTATCGTTTAGCTAACATTTTAGGACAGTCATATTATCAATTTAATTATAATTTAATAATCCTATACATCTATTAAAGCAGGGTCGTTACATTGGGGAGACCAGGGAAATCCCTCAGAAAGTGGTTACCCTTACAAATCCTGCAAGGGTAATTGGGCTTACGGGTTGTTTGGGTGATCTTGGCATCATCAACACTCCCAACATGATTAACAGTAACTAGTTGTTCTCCAACATGTCTGGCAGTGGTTGGAAGTTTGGACCCTTTCTTATTTTTCTTCTTCTTAATCTTCCTTTTCTTCTTCTTCGTATTCACAGGGTTACTAGCTTCATAGATTTCACTAGGCAAAGAATATGAAATGGAAGAAGACCTTGCAAGTGAATAAGACGAAGAATATCTTACTGGTGAAGAAGGTGAAGTATCAACATAAGTTTGATTTTCTTGGGGGGAAGTTCTTACAACTGAATCACTTGTTGCATTCGAGATTACCGAAGTGGAAAACAACCATACTGGTAACATAATTGTGAGACTTGGAAGGCTCAAAGTAGCAATGTAAGGAGGACCAACGTTTCTGTAAGAAGGAAAAACAAAAGGTTACCCTGGAGTAGGGGTTGCTTCATTGGTCATTCAGTGAAATGACACCATTAAACACATATCCAACCTAGATTCTACTAGGGAAAACAAGCAACACACACTAAAAATCTAGGAAGCAAGCAAACAAACAAAACCTTCTCACATTGAACACACTATTTGGTGATGAAATCCAACATCATGGGAACAATGTAAGAAGGTGATGAGATAGAGCGGGTGGAAAAGTTACGTTGATGACCTGCTTAACAGACTTACTCCTTGGTGCAAGCTTCCACACAATAAACATGGATTTACCCACCAAGGAGCCCGAGTGATTTTGGCCAACATTGATTCGAGGTATAGTGAAGACTTACCCCTTCACCGTCACCTTGTGTATTGAACCTAAATAAATTCCACTAAGGTTACCAAATACAACAATCATGCCTGGGGAAACAGTCGACAGTATGATATACGTGCTAGAGAAGGGTAACTAAGCCAAAAATTGACTTGAGAAGGCCCGCACAGGGTTTTTTTCTCAAGTGACCCCCAATAATACACGCAACCACTACACCAAGACCAACAAAGAAGGGTTAGTAACTCTACTGGTCTTAATGCGACCTCGTGATTGACCCTTTTGTGAGAAGGGATTCCCAGGACAAAAAGTAGTAAATGCATTTCACCACTCCCTAAATCACTATTCTATGTATGTTTACAGCTTTGGAAAGTTATATTTCACACCTATTCCAAATCCCTACAACTAATCTAATGTAGGTTGCAAAGAGACCTAGAAATAAAAGTTTCTAGGTAGATTTTAATTAACGCATAAATTTTATTAAACTGTTGTTACTCAAGAGGAAAATGGCATGGACTAAATGATGTTTTGACCGACTTTAAACAATGACAAGAAATGATAATGAAAATATTTCACTTCGATGAAAGCTATATTATGAGGAGAAAACATTTATCATTCCCAGATGCACAATGTCTCAAAATTTTATTAAACTCGTCGATATCAATATCCTCAAGAAATGTGACAAAGAGACTCTACACAAATACATGATTCTCGGCCCCCCAATTTTTTTTTAATAATTCAAGACCAAAAAATGCCAAACACCATGCAATTTTTCTACTTCAAATGCAAAGATTCCCCGAATCTAATGAAAAGAAAGAAATTAAAACTTTTTATTTCAAAGATACACTAAAATCAATAGCGAGTTTCTTCAAAACAAAAGAAACCCAAACAAATCCACAAGACAAAGTACAGACTCTAGGAAAAAATATTTGCAAGATAGACTGGGAAACACTGAGCAAAAAAGGGCATAAATCACCAAAAAAGGGGATCAATGCTCCTGTTTTCAAGGGTACATAGAATTGTAGTGCTCTGATATACACTACAAGGGAGCGCTAGTTACAGATCAACGCTCTGATATACACTAAAAGGGAGCACTAGTTACAGATCAACGCTCTGATATACACTCCAGAGGAGCACTACCCTTTCAAAAAAATCTAAATAGAGGCTTAAAACTCAGAAATATTCACCCAGAATTCCCTGAATTTTGTGAAATTGTCAATGAAGAGGGGAGAAAGGAAATAGATCTGGAACAAAACAATAAAAATGATCTAAAATTGGGAAAAATCCAGAGACAAACCAAGGAAAGAAACCAAAAGATTCGATCCCTAATGGAGTCTCCAATTTCTATTATGGAATAATCTCTCTGCAGACAAGTGAATCTTCCCTAAGATTCTAGACCTCTAATATCGAGACAAAAAGATGCAAATGGACACTAACATCCCTTTGATATTTTCTTAACTAGTTGAAAGGAGAGAAGGAGGAAAGGTGGTCGTACATATTTTCAATGTTCGTCCTCGCTGCTCCAATTTGAGATTGATCTCCAAACACGTTCACACAACTTGATACCTGCAAACCACAAAAAACAAAGAGACACAAGGAAACTCCTACTCTACCATACTATATTAAAGAAATTCATCTACAATAGACAAGCATATGTAAAGATACATAATCTAGAAGTAAATAGGTCAAGCATATATTAATGAGAACATTAAAAAGACACTTACAATCTGTAGATGCAGTTGCCACAGCCTCTCCAAGTCCTCTTTGTACAACCCTTACACGATGCTCCCAAGATCATAAGTTTGATACCTCTATTCTGCGTTCCTTCTCCATGGAAATCCTTCATTATATAGGATTTGGAGGCTTAACCACAATGGAGAGGATCACTCATCAGATCCACTAAAATGGGATCTCCAAGATATTTAGGGAGAAAATATCTCTTAGAGATTTTAGGGAGGAAATATCTTTCAAGGATTTTAAGGAGAAAATATTTCAACCATACATGATATCCTCAACCTCCCCTAAAAAAATAGGAAATCAAATGGGAGGTGGATTCTCACACTAAATTAATTTATTTTTCATGAATATTAATAATAATTCATGTGCACATAGTATTTTGACCTTCATATAATATATTTATCCTCCACATTGACTATGGATTGTAACATATGTTAGTTCATGGTGTCAAGGTGTATGCGACACTTAACAGGTTGCATATGACACTTTTATGAAACCTACGACACTTAGGGCAACGTACCTAGGTGTGAAAATTTGATGGGGGAGGCATGTCTCCAGCCTTTGCATGATGCTCCAAAGATCATAGGTTTTATATCCAAAATATTTTTCCCAAGATCATAAGTTTGATACCTCTAATATGCCTCCCTTCTCCATGGAAATCCCACATTATATAGGATTTGGAGGCTTAACCAACATGGAGAGGATGACTCAGAAGATCCACTATAATGGGATATCCAAGATATTTAAGGAGAAAATATCTATTAATGATTTTAGGGAGGAAATATATCTCAAGGATTTTAAGGAGGAAATATTTCAATCATCCATGAGATCCTCAACCTCCCCGTAAAAATAGGAAACCAAATGTGAGGTGGATTATCACACTAAATCAATTTCCTTTTCATGAATATTAATAATAATTCATGTGCACATAGTATTTTGACCTTCGTATAATATATTTCTCCTCCACATAGACTAGGTATTGTGACATATGTTATTTCATGGTGTCGAGGTGTATGCGACACTTAGCAAGGTGTATATGACACTTTTACGACACTTGTGACACTTAGCAAGGTGTATATGACACTTTTACGACACTTGCGACACTTAGGGCGAGGTACCTAGGTGTGTAAATTTGATGTGTAACAATATACATGGTGTTTTAAACACCGAGGATGGTGTTTCAAATAGGGAGGAGAATGTAACACCCTGTTTTCCCCCAAGACTGTAATTATTCTAAGACTTCATATGATTATGTTTATGAAGCATGTAATTTTGTTTCAATTAATGAAAAACACCAAATTGTTGACTAAGAGGGAACAACCTTGAAAATAA
>SNQJ01S0081549.1:10088-20835 GCA_010110895.2 Picea sitchensis
AGTATCCAGCTATTTGAAGATGCATACAAAGCTTGAGTTGATAAAGCATGTCCTTTACTAGTATAAGAAGGTTTTGGTACTGAAATCTTATGCTGCTTCATGGCTTCATTCAAAGCTTCAAGTTTCAACCAACACTTAGATTCTACATGCCCAAGTCCACCACAAAAACTACAATTGTCATTTGACTTCTTCTTCTTTGTCTTGGAGGAAGACTCGCCAAACTTGGAAGATGGAGAAAATGGTTTTGTTTTCTGCTGAGACTTGGAGGTAAACTCACCAGTTGGAGAAAAATTTTTCTTCTGCTTATACCGAGTCTTGTGCTTAGTTTTGGTATTTTGAGCCACAAGAGCCTTATTGTTAGAGCCAGAAAGAGCATCTAATTGAGTAAGCTTAGATTGTTCTCTAGTAAGACGCTCACAAAAAAGATCAAAGGAAGGCATTTTAAACTCACTTCCTAGTGCATCCATAGTAGAATAAAATGCAGAAGAAAATACTTGATAAGGACCTTTTAGTTTGGATAAAATCAAGAAGATGCACTCTTTATCTGATTTAGTTTTTCTGCACCCTTTTAGCTAAGCCACTAGTGCCCTGAATTTGGTGAGATAGTCTTCAACGGATGCATGCTCATCTGGTACCAGTGATGATAGCTCCTCTTCCAATTGTAGGGCTTGAAATTCATTGATTTTTCCAAATAAGGAATCCAACTTGTCCCAACTTGCTTTCGGAGTTTTACAATCAACTATGTGGAACAACAAGCTATCCGACACATGTAAATCGATGAGGCCCATGGCTTCATCAAGTTTATTTTGATAGGTGAACCTCTCGATTTCCTTAGTGAACATAGGTTGAGCCCCGACCAACATCTGCCAGAGCCCTTTTGATTGCAACAACTGTTGCATCTTAAGTTTCCATGTATGATAATTATGGGGAGTTAGGAGCTCAATAATCCTTAACTCTGCGATTTACAATAAAGAGTACAATAAAACAGATCTAGGTTGTATAATAAAAAAATGTAACCCCAGGCTCTAAACAAGGAACTTGGGTTGTTTTTAAGAGCTCACTCATACCACAAGATGAGGCTTAGTTACAAAAGAAACACTGAAGCATGCTCTATTTAAACCCATCAAGATATGGCAAAAAAGAGGCGTTGAGATCAAACGTAAAAACTTTTGCTACAGGCTGCCTATCTTCCAAAAAATGACCCCATCTGCTTGATGACAAGCCCCATTGCAAACTGAGATTATGATTTCCTCTAAGTAGAAGAAATTTCCCCCCATCAGTTAAATCATCCTGCCAAAGAGACAAATCGACCTCTTAATTGGACGGATCAGCTTCCAAAACAGCCAGAAAGGCGGCCCTAAGCATAGATAAACCCTCCATAATAGATCGGTCGCTTTGGATCTATACCTGTGCTAAGGTAGGAATAAGGAACACCCTTCACAAAAAAAAGAAATTTGATGTCAATGATCAAATGGAGGGAAATAAAAATGATCAAGTTTTCCTCGCAAAATTCTCTCCGTTGATTCAGACTTGAAGTTGGAAAAGATCTAGAAATCTCAACTCCACTTGGAAAAGAAGTGGATCCGGAATGGACTCGCAGATCTCAATAATGTGCAGACACTCGACCAAGATCACCACCACCCCAAGAAAGGACTTGCACCCAGCAGTGGTCTATATGTCGCATGCAATAGTGATGGAAGCTATGGTAGGGAGCATCAAGGCGGAGAAGCCAAAAACATGGCTTTCCGGACGACCTGGGCGAGTTGGGCACTTTGTCGATGAGCTGGGCAAGTTTCTGGATGAGCTGGCCGAGCAGGGCACTTTGCCGATGAGCCTTTGCTCCTTTGGACTGGACTTGGGTTGATGACACCTCAACGTCACCCACCAGTCTGGCTTACAGGCAGCTGGCTGAGAGTCTCGTTGAGCAGGCCGAGAGTAGGTCTGAGGAAGACATGGATCAAGACCTCATCTTGCCCCTCTCTCCCACGTTCGCCTGGTATTCCAAGAACATTAAGCCGTAGACTCCACGGGATTCGAACTTGAGATCTCTGTTGCAGGCAATTATGATGGTTTCCTCCTCTGGCAACACGGTGATCAAGCGCAGAACAAATGGTGCCTCCCTCAAATCGACGATCAACACCCTATGGACAGATCCAGACATGGTGGAAAGTCGACCTACAAATCTCAAGCCGGATCTCTAAAAATCTCAGAAAACTTGCAAATCTCTCAAAAGAAAGGAGAAGGGGTTTGCAGAGTAGCTCTGATACCATGGTGACTTAGATGAGGAAATCTACATGGAGTAGCCCCCTAGTTATGTGCAGGATTCTTCTCTTGTTTGTAGGCTCAGACGTTCTCTTTATGGTCTCAAACAAGCTCCTCGAGCTTGGTATGAGAAGATGGATGGTTTTCTAATTTCTTCTAGGTTTGATCGCTGTCATTCGGATCCTATAGTTTACACTCAAAAGCATGGAACTGATCTCTTGATTTTGATTTTGTATGTGGATGATTTAATTCTCACTGGGAGTTCTTCATCTATGATTCAGAGTATTCAACAAGCATTGATGGGACAATTCGATATGACAGATCCGGGGATTCTACATTATTTTCTTGGTCTCCAGGTTCTTCAGTGTTCTGAAGGAATCTCCATTTTTCAGTAGAAGTATGCACTTGATTTACTTCAGCGCTTTGGCATGGTTGATTGTAAACCTACTCTTACTCCATTTCAGGCAGGAGTCACACTTTCTGCCAGTTGTTCATCACTACATATTAATCCTTCATTGTATTGATAATTGATTGGGAGTTTTTTGTATCTGACTCATACACGTCCTAACATATCTTTTGCTGTAGGACTTGTCTCTCAGTTCTCTCAAGATCCTCATGAGAGTCACTGGAAGGCAGCTAAACGCATTCTGAGGTACATTCAATGTACTACCAATTTTGGTATTCAGTACTCTTTTGGTGCCTCTCAGCTTGTGGGATTCACTGACTCTGATTGGGCTGATTCGGCTGATGATTGAAATTCCACTTCTGGCTTTGTCTATTGTCTTGGCTCCGCACCTATTACATGGTCTTGTAAAAAGTAATCTACAATTGCTTTATCCTCTGCGGAAGCTGAGTATCGTGCTGCAGTTCTTGCAAGTCAAGAGGTTCTTTGGCTTCGACAACTCCTTACAGAGTTTGGCATTCAGCAGGATCATCCCACCACTCTTTGGTGTGATAATCAGAGTGCCATAAACATCTCTCGCAACCCAGTGGAACATCAACGGACCAAACACATTGAGATCCACATGTACTTCATTCACCAACTCATCCAGGATGGTGTTCTCAACCTGGAGTATTTTCCTACTGAAGAACAAGTTGCTGACATATTCACTAAACCTTTGGCATCACCTCGCTTTCTATAGCTATGATTAATGCTTGGGGTCAAAGAAGTTGTCTCTGGGGGGTTACCTTAAGACCTCCTATTTTCTGTTGTTTTCTCTCTTTAGGGGACGAGTTTTTTTTCCAACGGGTTTTCTCCTTTTCTCCACTTATGATAGTTTGTATTAGATACATTAGTAAGCTCGTATCCATGATTCATATATTTTGTTTTTTTTTACTTCCCTAAGCTGCACTTATGGGGGGGTGTTGATGTATAAGTTTACTTAGATAGGTATGTCATGTCATCCTTTTTTGGCTGTTTATGGATAATCACCATGTTCTTATTTGACTTATCCCATCCATCTACTTGTCTCATTACTTCATGAGAGAGTTATCCATTTACCTTCATCACTGTTGTCTCCTCTCAGCCTATTATAAATAGAGGAGCTCTTCAATGTAATCAACAAGCAGATCTAATAGATCATTCTCTCCTTGTAGAAGGTTATTGTTCTTTGAAGTTATCTTGTTGTGCCTGTGATATTGTATTTTTCCAATATCTACATGTGTGATTACGTGTGTCTTCTCTTTAGTGAAGGGATCTCGATGATGTAAACGAACAATTAGACGCGTCCTCAAACTACTCCATAGATCTTCATGGATTTGCATAATTGCAATTTGACTGGTGCCTTATGTCCTGCAGTACTGATTGAGTTAATGGATTTGGAGAATTTGAATGTTAGCTCCAATAATTTTATAGGCCAACCTATTCCCCAACAGTTAGGCCTGTTGAAAAAGTTGACATACCTTAACCTGTCCACAACGGGATTTGAAGGCACCGTTCTGTGGCAGCTCAGAAATATTTCTAGCTTGATAGTACTGTTGGAGAATAGTGACAACGAATTCATGAATAAGATTTCAGATCTTATAATTCAGGGTTGGTTGTAACCAATACGACCAAGTTAGAATAAGGATGAGATTACATTTAATAATCAGTTTTTAATGCATATTTCTATAAATTGATGTATGCTCGTAGAGGCTGAGGTGAGAGAGATGAGTATGGCCTACTGCAATCTTCATTAGATGAATAATAAGACAACCAATACCTATTCTTAGTGGACGTAGCCCAACATTTGAGTGAACCATTAGAAAATACAACAAGTGGTATCAGAGCTGAGGAGGCCGAAGACTAAGGCAGTTTCAAGTGCTAGTATTAGGGCCATACTAGCATATAGTTAAACTTTTATTTGAATTCGTGGGAACTGATTCTATAACACTTCTTCTAATTCCCCATTGTTGTTCCACTTGAGCTGAGGAGGCCGAAGACTGAAAGAGCCGCTCGCTGGAAGAGGCTGCATTTGATATCGCTGTGTTGGAGAGGTTGTGTGGGTTGCTTGAAGGGAGTGTTGTTTTTTGCATCAGCACTATCGGCTCTTCACAAAGGGAGCGTTTTTTCATTAGTGTACTTATGGTTTCTTTTTTGGGATGGTTTCAACGCTAATTGTGTTAGGGAAGGAGAGCACCGAAGTAAGAGAACAATGCCCCCCCTCTACTCGCATGGATGCTTAACAAGTTTTTTTTTTTAAAGTTGAAGAATCGACCATGAGATGGATGTTTAAATCAAAGTTTAAGGTATTAAACACATAGATGGATGGAGGATGCAATTAAAAAAAATAAAAAGGGGTAAAGGTATTAATATTATATAGTATGCATGTTGTATTAAGTTTTGTATGCATATTATATTATATTTGGAAGGTGGAATTTTTTTTAAAAAGGTGACTTTTATTTTTATTTTAAATAAAATGAAAGGTTAGTAAAATATGTTTTTTATTAAATTTTGTAAAGTTTAAACCATTATTCTTTTATATTATTTTTCAAAGGGTTCTGGTTATTACATACACTGGTATATTTTTTTGGGAATGTTTCCTCTAATGGAAAAGATGCGGAGTGTTAAGTTCGAAATTGAGAAATTCAATGGCAAGAACAATTTCGAGATTTGGAAGGTTAAAATGCATGATCTTCTTGTGAAAAAAGGCATGGTGAAGGCGCTTTTGGGAAAAGAAAAACAACCAAAATCCATAATAGACGATGACTGGGATGAGATGGATGCAAGAGCACTGAGTGCCATACGCCTGTGTTTGGCCGACGATGTACTGTTCAACATTGTCTCAGAGAAGACAATAGTCGGTTTGTGGTCAAAGGTGGAAAGCCTATACATGACGAAATCCTTGACTAAGAAGATCTTCCTGAAAATACAATTTTACAGTTTGCGCATGAAGGAAGGTACGAAGATAGCTGATTATTTGAATACTTTTAATACTCTCTTAGTTCAGTTGACTAGCATGGGAGTGAAATTCGAATCTGAAGATAAGGCAATTACATTATTGTGCTATTTGCCCACGCCATGGGATCACTTTGTTAGCTCTATTAGTTTTAGTTCAACATAAAGTATTAAGTTTGATGATACTGTTGGAGCTTTACTTTCTGAGGAAACAAGGAAGAAATCCAATCTAGAAACCTCTACATCTGAGGCGATGGTGATCAGAGGCAGAACTAAAGAAAGAGGACACGGTCAGAGGGATTTATCTCAGTCAAAGTCGAAGGGCAGAAAGAGCAAGATTAAGTGTTGGTTTTGTGGAAAATCTGGACACCTAAAGAAGGACTATTGGAAGTGACAACAAGCCTCCAAAGAAGACCCCCCAAAAGATACGAAGGAAGCAAACGCAACTGAAACAGGTTCAACAACAGGTTCAGGTACATTGATTGATGAAGTTTTATCAATTAGTATTGGTTCACGTCATGATCAATAGTGGTTATTAGATTCTGGTGCTTCAAACCACACGTGTCTTCATAGACACTGGTTTATTACTTACCAGTCTATAGATGATGGAGTAGTTTACATGGGAAATCATATTTCATCTAAAGTTGCGGGAATTGGTAGCATTCGAATTAAGATGTTTGATGGAATTGTTAAAATACTAACTGATGTAAGACATGTACCTGAGCTTAGGAAGAACCTAATCTCTTTGGGAGTCTTAGACATAGGAGGTTACAAGACTATTGTTTAAGGTGGAATCATGAAGGTCTATAAAGGAATTCTATTGGTTATGAAAGAAAAGAATATTGGTAACCTATTTCTGTTAGAAGGGAGGACTGAATCAGATCACACGACAGCAGTATCTGAGAACGACAGTGATTATGTTCGAATGTGGTATCAACGGTTGGGTCATATGAGCGAACAAGGATTAAAGGTATTAACTGATCGCAAGTTACTTCCTAGTCTAAAGTCTTTAAAGTTAGATTTCTGCAAGCACTGTATTTATGGAAAACAGAATAGGCAGAGATTTAAAACCAAAAGACACACTAGTGAAGGAATCCTTGATTATATCCATTCTGATGTTTGGGGACCATCCCCTACTATTTCATATGGAGGATCATCGTATTTTGTAACTTTTATAGATGATTTCTCTAGGAAGGTGTGGATCTATATGTTAAAGAGTAAGGCTTATGTATTTACTGTTTTCAAGCAGTTTAGAGATTTAGTGGAAAAGAGCACTGGTAGATACATTAAATGTTTAAGAACTGATAATGGTGGTGAATTTATGTCAATGGAGTTTGATAATTATTACAAGTAATTTGGGATCGGTAGGCATAAAACCACTGTCTATACTCAGCAAAATGGAGTTGTTGAATGCATGAACATGACTCTTCTAGAGAGAGCAAGGAGTATGCTTAGTAATGCCAATTTGCAACAGGAACTATGGGCAGAAGCAGTAACTACAACTTGTTATCTGGTGAATAGATCACCATCAACAACAATAGAGTGCAATATTCCTGAAGAGGTATGGATAGGTCACCCTTGTAATTATTCTAATCTTAAATTTTTGGTTGTGATGCNAATACCATCACCATATCCAACAAGATAATCCTTTTTTATTTTGGATCTGGTGATGGTATTAAGGGGTACAGGTTGTGGGATCCTACTTCCCACAAGATCACCATTAACAAAGATGTAATATTTGATGAATCATCTCTTATCAAATCAAATGTAGATGTTCAAATGAAACAGGAAGAAGCACCAAAGTATCAACAAATTCAGTTTGAAACTAATGAAGGTGAACATGAACAAGTTTCAGAAGATGTTCATGAAGAGCCTCCTATAGAAGAGGAAGACATGGTTGATGATGACAGACAACAGATTGTGGATGAGCCACAAACTACCCTAAGGAGGTCTACACAGGTCAGAAATCCTCCAAGAAGGTATGATGATTTTGTTTCATCACTTTCTTTAAGTACTAATGATGATGAACCTTCGTGCTATCAGGAAGCTGTGAAGGGTTCAAACAACGATAAATGAAAATAAGCGATGAAGGATGAAATGAAAGCATTAGAGAGGAATGCTACATGGGACTTGGTAGAACTTCCAAGAAACAGGAAAACTGTAGGTTGCAAGTGGGTCTACAAGCTAAAGAAGGGTGTTGATGATAAGGTGGAAAGGTACAAGGAAAGGATGGTTGTGAAAGGATATTCTCAGAAAGAAGGTATTGACTTTCATGAGATTTTTTCACCAGTTGTAAAAACTGTTTCAATTCGAATTGTGTTAGCATTAGTTGCGTTGGTTGATTTGGATTTGGAGCAACAAGATGTTAAGACTGATTTCTTACATGGAGATTTGGATATAGAAATTTACATGGAACAACCGGAAGGGTTCGTTCATAATTGCAAAAAGAAATTTGTTTGCAGGCTCAAGAAATCATTGTATGGTCTGAGGTAGTCGCCCAGACAATGGTACAAGAAATTTGACTCTTTCATGGTGAGCCAGAATTATACAAGGAGTGAGTATGATCAATGTGTCTACTTTAAGAAATTGAATAATGTCATATTCATTATCTTAGTATTGTATGCTGATGAATTGCTTTTAGCAAGAAAAATCATAACTGAGATCAACAGGTTAAAGTCTCAGATGGCTAGGACGTATGATATGAAAGATCTAGGAGAAGCAAGATAGATTTTGGGCATGGAGATATTTAGAGACAGGAGGAATGGTAATCTTTGGTTGTCACAACATAAGTATGTTGAGAAGATACTTTTTAGGTTTGGTATGAATGATGTGAAACCAATTTCAGTCCCTTTGGCTTCCCATTTTAAGCTTTCTTCAAGTTTATGTCCTAGTACAAAAGAAGAAAAGGAATATATGTCTCGAATACCATATGCTAATGCAGTAGGAAGTCTAATGTATGTGATGGTTAGTACAAGGCCAAACATTTCACATGTAGTTGAGGTTGTCATCAGGTTTATGTAAAATCCAGGTAAAGAGCACTGGGCAACAGTGAAATGGGTGCTTCAGTATCTAAGGGGCACAAGTGATTACTGTGCCACCTATAACAGTGGTCGTGAGTTAGTCTGTGGATATGTTGATTCTGATTTTGCAGGTGATTTGGACAAGAGAAGGTCGACTTGAGGGTATGTCTTTACTCTTGCAGGTGGAGCTATTAGTTGGATGTCAAAGCTACAGAACATTGTCACTTTATCCACTAAAGAAGAAAAATACGTAGTTGCTTCACATGCTTGCAAAGAGGCAATTTGGTTGAAATGTTTGTTTGGTGATTTTGAAAGGATGTAGGACAAAGTAAAGTTAGTTTGTGATAGTCAAAGTTCTATTCACTTGGCTAAGAATCCGTCCTATCACAATAAAACAAAAAATATACCATTCAAGTACCATTTTGTAAGATAGGTCATCAATGAAGGTGGAGTCTCTCTTGAGAAAGTGCATACAAAGGAGAACTGTGCAGACATGTTCACAAAACCAGTATTGTTAGAGAATCTATGATGGTGCTTGGCTTCTCTTGGCTTGCAGAAAAGGTGATGAACAAAGAAAGAGCAAGGTATCAGGTTAATTGTTGTCAAGGTGGAGATTGTTGGAAACTGGTGACAACGGATTCTTCCATGAATAGGATTTCAGATCCTATAATCCAGCGTTGGTTGTAACCGATATGACCAAGTTAGAATATGGATGAGATTACATTTAATAATTAGTTTCTAATTTATATTGCTATAAATTGATTGATGCCCATAGAGGCTGAGGTGAGAGAGATGAGTGTGAGCCTGCTGTAATCTCCATTAGCTGAATAATAAGACAATCGATACCTATGCTTGGTAGACATAGCCCAACGTTTGGGTGAACCACGTAAATTGTTGTGTTTCTTATCTACATTTATATTGATTGTCTTATGTGATATTTGTGTTTCTACATTAGCAAATACAACAAGCACTCGATCTCACTTCCCCTGTTTCTAGGTTGGGAAGTCAGGACCTTTCCTGGTTTACAAATATGACGACATTAAAACAACTTTATCTCAATGGAATAGATCTCTCAGTGATGTCATCCTCATGGGGGAAATCAATAAGTCTTCTTTCTTAGCTCAAAAATATTACAATATTAGGTTGTGAACTGACGGGTTCCATTCCCACTTCACTGCAGAAACTTACATCACTGGAAATTCTTCATCTGGATGGAAAGAATTTTTAGTATGAATTCCCTAGTTGGCTCGCAAATATGAATACTTTGGTCTCTCTTCAGATCTCCAATGCAAATCTCTAAGGATCTCTCCCGTTCGAGCATCTATCTCAGCTTCCTCACCTACAAAGGATTTATTTGTTAAATAATAAAATATTCGATAACGTTTCTTGGTTTTTTCAAGAAAAATGGAAAAATTTAATCCTTTTCCACATGTCAAACAATAGTTTGTACGGCTCCATACCAGTTTTTATAGGAAAACTATCATCTATGACCGAGATCTATATATTTTGTGGTTTGTTCTGAATCTGTTGTGTGACAATCGGGGTGGTGGGAGGATGAACTTGCCTAGGAACAAAGAAATAATGGAGTGAGAGCCTTCTACAAAATCTCAGAGCATTCTCATATCTGGCATTCAATCTTGTTATTTTTGCATTGTTGTTATATTTGATGACCTACTACTTCACATTGCCCACATTTTGGGATGGCTACTCTGGTTTGGGTACCGAGCAGTTGAGGGTAGCGTGTATGGGTTAAAGTGCATGAATTTTGGCACCCTGCATTCAGTGATTTCTCTTGGCTAGATGACCCAATTAGGCTTCTTGTCCATTCGTGCCTTATTGTGTGCTTTTTCTCCAAGAAATACAGTCATCGAGTTTGTTGATTTCTTTTTCCCTATTAAAGGAGATTTATGCTATATTAATTTAATATTAGAAATACAGTCATTTGAGCATCATGTATGTCATGGTTGTGCTTCAACAATGAAAGTTATTTCTCTTTTTCTTTTTCAGAAAGTGGATATGCACATGAACAAAAACCTCTAAAATGGGTTTTTAGATATGTACATTTACTTTTCTCTATATCTAAGCTCCT
>SNQJ01S0081549.1:20885-32592 GCA_010110895.2 Picea sitchensis
AACATAATTGAATAAGCAAGTTTATATTGTTTCAAATAATCTGCTATCGATGTTCGATGTTGATTGTCAATTTATAAATGGTATTGAACCCAACGTTCTTCAATAGTTTTTATAGAGATCATAACTTGTATCATTTGTTTATTTGTAGTTTGAAGTGAGGATGTTTTATAATTCATCAGACCTAATTTGTTTTTTTTTCATAGGTGCCAACATGTTTCCACTAGCTTGTATTGAATATCAAATATTCACTGGATCAGTTGCAACTAGGGAAGCCTCCAGGACTACAGACTGCATACAGAATCTTGAAAACAATTCCATGGGAAGTGGGATTCTCGACATGTGTAACATTCATGATATATCTTCGAAATCATCAATTGGATGTTCAACTATTATAGAAAAGCTAAGATTCACAGTTGTAATGCATTTTGTAGACCATGGATTTAAATTAGTTTTAAGTCAGGCCATGGATGATGAAAATGAAGCCATCGGATGATCGGGGCCAGGAAACAGTTTTGATGTAGTTTCTTTTCTCAATTTCCCTCTCTTGGTAGCCGATTAGCAAAATCCCATCGGTCATAAGTCCTTGGATCAAAGTATTCATGAACATATAGCCCTAATTATCATACATATGGTATTTTTGTTTATGAGCATCTAGAGCATGGAAATGATGTTCCAACTTAAGAAAACACATCGAATTTGAAACATAATATCAATATAATTACTGATGTCGCCAACGATGCCATGTGACAAACATCAACAAATCCTAGAGCCAGAAGTCCAAAAAAAAACAAGATTTTCAACTAATAATTGTACATCAGATATGTCTTCGATGACTATTTTTCCAGGAGAAATAGGGGACAAGAAGGCACAAATGGAGAATAATCCCAATTGTGTCATCCAGGCAAGAGAAATGACTGAATTCATAGTGCCTGCATTCATGCGCTACCCATACACCAGTCAACACACTCCCCTTAGCTGCTCAGTACCCAATCCAGAGTAACGACATCGAATGCAACACCAATGCAACAATAACAAGATCGAATGCCAGATATTGGAATGATATGAGACTTTTCACAAGGCTCTCATTCAATTATTTATTATGCTAGAGGTGTTGAGTAGGGCTTGAAGGAGTAGGGAAAGGAAGAGCCTTTTCCTTCCACTGTAGGCTAAAGGCAGGATGGTGGTGCTTCCTCCTTCACTTCCTCTATCACTACCACTACACCCCACCTTCTTCCTCCACCACCTTTCCATGTCTAAACACAACATCACTGACATTTGGCACTTGTTGATACGTTTAAAAAAAAAATGAACATGGCACTTGCAAATAGGTTGTAGAAAGGTTTGATTCGCTTTAGATACACGTACGTGGAGATTGATAATATGTTGCAGACAGACGACAAAAGGATCTAAAGAAACCTCCCCTTAAAGAACTCCTTCGGCGTAATAAATGGCTACCGTGTGTCCGTGTAACACTATCATCTCGTGTTTATTAAAACATCTATTAGATGTGCTATATGTATAAGATTTAATGTGTCATCTTTTGGGTGGTGTGAGAAGGTGTTGTTGGGAAAACCATGATGCATCATTACACGAGAGAACACCCTTGAACTCTTCACTGTGCTCATTTCCCATGAATTAAGGTCCCCCCTACGTAAAACGTCGGGATCAAACTTAAGGGGGTTCAGGCTTTGACTGGTTCATGAACGTCCATGACCACAAGTTTCCCTCAATCCAAGCTCCATTCCCCTTTCTTGCTTGGTAAGGGGATAATCATTCAGGTCCTCATCCTCCCAACCTTACCAAAGTGAAGTGCATACATCATCGTGCTTTTGTGGAGCTCCAAATATGTGTGTATATGTGTGCACCTTGAACTAGACCCCTTGCATGAATTTTTGTAGTAATTTGACCCTAGCAGATTATAGGTTGATGCTACCAATGACTTATGAAAGGGATTTGTGATGCTTTCCACATTCAGGGGCACCTGTCAGATTTAATAGATGGGTTTCCCCTTCTCCGCAATGTGAGTGTATATTTATTCTATAGGGATAATCTTGGTTCTCCTCGGTGGGTCACTAGGGCGTAAAGACTCCACCAAATCAGACTACATTGAACCAACGTAGTGAAGGAAACCGATGGATTTTTATTCTCTTGAACCAATTGAACTAGAGCGACTTCATTTGGCTATAGAGCCATAGCTCTAAACCAATTAAATCAAAATGGATTTCTTTGGTTGGAGAACCAAAGCGCCAAATCAATTGAACTGGAGCGACTTCCTTTGGCTAGAGAACCAAAGCACCAGCCCGTAGGTGAACCTATGTCCAAGTGGACCAGAAGAATGAGATTGACGAGGAGAAACCTTCAAGAATATGAACTCAATGTTTGTTTGCCTCATCCCTTGTAGTAGAACTTGAGGCTTGTTGAGAGTAGAACTTGAGTCTTGTGGCTAGGAAAGAAGAAGAAAACAACATCCTCTTAAGTTGAGCTATAATCATAATCAAAATTGAGAGCATGAGTGTGGGCACTATTAAATGCCTTGTGAGCAAGGGAGATTCAGTGTGGTTGGTAAATAAAGCTTTCATTCATTATAGGAAGGGGATATTTTTTGGTGTATTCACCAATACTGAGAGGGGAGGGGAGGGGACGGGGGGGGAATCAGTATTGAACAATTTTTACCATTTTCAATCACAACTTGTAAACATTACATCATAAACATGGGTCCACTTAGAAACTGGGTCCACATAACTATCCTAGGTCCACATATAAACCCCAACATCACTTCTTAAATTTATCTCAAACAATTGTTTGGGACTAGTTTTTGGATTAGTCACAAACCCTAACTTCCAACAAGTATAAATCCGTACCTATAATGAATCAAGGTTTGAAAATTGAACCCAATATTATTTGATATCTTCTCTGAAATTCCATCAATTTTTTTCTCCTTGATTCGCCATTGAAAAAGAGATATAGAAAAAATGGCAAACCTTCATGAATTTTGTCCTAATATGGAGAGTGAACTTGTGCAACATGCCACATGCTCAATGTTTGATATCGAATTCTGAAACTCACATACAAAAGACTGTCGACTATACTATTTCCAATGCAATTGGTCTCACAGAATTTGGATCTTCTATGAAGAAGTTATGATTGTTTTACCTGGAACACTTGTTTGAGACTAGTTACAAGACTAGTCAAAAACCCTATCTTCCACAGAGTGTATCTCCAAAAGTACAACGACCTAGAAGTTGAAATTTGTATCGAAGGTACCTTGATATGTCTTCTCAATAGCCTCTAAGTTTCACTTTTTGAATTATTATAGAAAAAAAGTTATAGTGAAAATGGCATGATGACCTTTAAAGAACATACCTTAGAACATGTCATCACAAGACTTCATCTTCCCTTAGAATTTATCCCTTCTTCACTTCATATTCATGTAACATCCTGCTCTTGCACACACCTGATTTGACTTATTCTTTGAGAACACTTGCGTGAAAGTGATCCAGTTCATTATATGATTGACTTTTTCGCTTATGGATTATGATAATGTTATGGATATGATGATACATTATTTGATTATATATGTGTCAACAGGTGTTATTGAATGGTTTCTCCTGAGTGTGCAAGACTCTAGACAACTTGAGAATGTCGATGGCATCGATGAGCCTCCTTGGACTCTAGATCGATTCAAGGAGTGGACTGTTTGTGGTTTGAGTATTTATGTTATTGCATATGTGATATATGACTAGTATATTATGATGTTGTTGATGGATGCAAGATAATGATTTCTTGCTAATCAGACTCACATTTGGAGTAAGTGGGTCATGCACGACAACCAAACATGTTGAGGGAGAGGTGTGACAACATCCCTGCCACAACATACTAGCACTCCCGCCGTGGCTCGAACTGTAGGTTAACGATTACCTAGTTCGAGAAATCCACGATGCTGTGAGGGTAGACTGAGATAGTTGCTCACAAAGATTCTAAGGGGTGTGCAATAAGGCATCGTACTTATTCCTTAGAGGCCCTTAGTCTCCCACAAGGTCTCCTAAATAAGTATTGACTCCAAGGGCGGACATCTACCAAAATCAATCAAAAGGCGAGTGGCACCTTTGGAGCACGTAGTTTGTCTTGAAGGGCACGTCGCATAAATGAAACATGAATAAAGGCGAGTGGCACCTTTGGAGCACATAGTGTATTTTGAATGGAACCTCGCAATTCTTAAACACATGTGAGTCAATGAACCTAGGTGCCTAGAAAACAATGTCTTACCTTGACATGGTTAGCCTTAAAATAATTATGCATCAGTAAAAATTTATTAATTATAACTTTCCCCTTAAAAATTTGCTAACCCTATTTGAAATTAAAGCCTAGGTCTAAGTAGGATATGAGGACAAAATTTAATTAAGCAATTAATAAAAGGGGGAAAAATCAAATTTAGAATTAAAGGGGGATTAAATTATCAAAACATTTAATTGTTGTTTATGTGCAAAACTTGCTAAATTCAAACTTAGACAAAAAGGGGAAATTAATTGCTAAAGGAATGTGGAACATAGAAGGGAATCTAGTCTAGAGAACTTTCCTAAACTAAACTCAACTAAGCTTTAAGAAAGGAATCAATCATTAAGGGAATGTGAGGGAATAAAGGGACATCGAGGAGCATTTTTAGGAATGTTTTTAGATGGGTGAAGGAAACGGAAAATTTAATTTAATTAAATAAATAAATTTTTGGTGCAACTAAGAGATTGGGTGACAAGTGTACGAGAGAGAATATTTCCTAATAAATTTTTAATCAAACTAAATTAATGTGCAAATGGAAACATCACTAAGAATAAATCTATAAAATAAATGGAGAGGAGGGGAATGNTTTAATTGTTGTTTATGTGCAAAACTTGCTAAATTCAAACTTAGACAAAAAGGGGAAATTAATTGCTAAAGGAATGTGGAACATAGAAGGGAATCTAGTCTAGAGAACTTTCCTAAACTAAACTCAACTAAGCTTTAAGAAAGGAATCAATCATTAAGGGAATGTGAGGGAATAAAGGGACATCGAGGAGCATTTTTAGGAATGTTTTTAGATGGGTGAAGGAAACGGAAAATTTAATTTAATTAAATAAATAAATTTTTGGTGCAACTAAGAGATTGGGTGACAAGTGTACGAGAGAGAATATTTCCTAATAAATTTTTAATCAAACTAAATTAATGTGCAAATGGAAACATCACTAAGAATAAATCTATAAAATAAATGGAGAGGAGGGGAATGNACTGATTTTTCTTGTGGGAGTTGGGATGCCCAACTTGATTAGAGAGTGGTAGCTCAACCTTGCGAGGTGAGTTGGGAGCTAACTTATCTTTGGTTTGTGTGTGTGGCCCCTTTGTGATTCGGGAGGTTGAGGGGGAAGAAGAGTACCCCTAACGTTAGATGGGAGGTATCGGTGATGTCTCAGCGGTTAGCAAGCAGGAGTTGGACAGACCGCAAGCGCGGGACAACAATTTCAGATCATTTGCCTAAGGTTAGAGTACGCCTTTAAATTTTCAGTTGTAATTTAGTTAGAAATTATATATATATTCATGTTTATTGAAATCGTTGAATATATGTTATGGTGGGCAGATTGCCTCATGTGGATAGCTAGGATTAATCTTGACAGATTGGTTCTCCCCTCTATCTCCGCGCCCTGGGTTAATTTGATCTTGCGCCTTGGATTTTTTTGTATATAGCTGCACATTGGTTTTCTTACTCTCCATGCCTAAGTGGTGGCCTGACATTTTTCTTGGTTGTGCCATAATTTGTGTGAAGCCCCGCGTTTTCCTTCAAATTTTTATTTGATTTACACTCAGATTAAATGCGCTAAGAACCTTGCGCAACCCTCTTTTACTTCGAATTCCATCTCTGCGTTCATTTTTTTTTCTTTTCATTTACTCAGCATGTAATTCGCCCAGCAAGCGAATGACACCTCTGATTTTCTGCGTTGTTTGGCCATTGCCTAGGAATCTGAATTATCTACATTGAAGACATTGAAGGTTTTTTTTGGTTGGAGGGAAGGAAAAACTGCAAGAGATCCGTAGGGAATTGGGAGCTCATTTGGGCGGTATTAGCTCTGGCGAAACCCACGAGTCTTAAAACATGTCCATCTAAGGTTATCCTTTGTTCCTATTGTCAGGATTCGGTATTCAGATATTTCTCAATCAGAGGTTTTTGCATTCTTTGGAAAGAGACAATCCTCCACCCAGTGAATTTCCATTTCCACAGAACCCTTTTCCTCTAAATGTTAGTCAAATCACATTCACAGAGACAAATGTGGTATGATGGAAAATTCAAAAGCTTTCCTACCACTGAGTTCATAACTTCATTCCTCAATATACAATATTCAAGATCTGTATGATTTTGTCATATGCTACGACATTAGTTGCGATTACGCTCTTCCTATACATTTATCCCTTGTTTTTGGTGTTGGGATTCGAATATCATCCCTGCGCTTATTTTGTTCTCCATTTGTGTGGATGGGATACCATCTTACAACTATTGCTATACATTCGATGTCTGAGAACAAACAGATTATAAGTGGAGCGGTACTACCTGAACAATCATGTCCCTCAACTATTAGACATAAGTAGTGAAAAAGGGAACCCGTTGCCAATCTGGGATATTCTCTTAAAGTGAAGACCAAGGTGGAGATTGCACCCTACAATGGACAAAGATAGAGGCCAGAAGTAGAAATGATGATGCATGGCATCCCACGGATAGTCAGGAGCATTCAATGCTTCTAGAATATCTTCATCTGAGTTCAAATTATGGCTACTAGAGCCAAGGGTGTTGGATTCGACCATTGAGGTGGTTGAAGAGGAAACAAAAAGATATTGGTGAAACCCATGAGAAAGATTTTGATGGTTCAGTCTTATCCTCGTAACATAGCTTTTTTCATAAGAGGAAGTTATTCACCTTGTGGGATGTTAGACATCTATGAAGATGACTTTCGCAACATTATGAGTCTTCGAAGCGGACGAGTGGTTCGATTTATGAACAAGATGTAAACCATTCGAATTAATTCTGTAATGAAAATATATTTATTTATTGAATTGAAATCTGTGGATTTTTTTATCATTCAGGCATATTTTTCAAATTTTTGATGAAAGCTTTGTTGAAAGATTGTTTATAAACATTATTTTCTGACAAACCAATATTTCCGTTCAAAAAAAATAAAAACTGGAATGACAACGTTATCTCTGACAGACCAATATTATGTTCTTTAAAAAAAATAAAAATCTTGGTGACAACATATCTCCTGACATTCCAAACATTCCCATTCTTTAAAAAATAAAAAATGGAGTGACAACGTTATTTTCTGACAGACCATCATTCGGTTCTTTAAAAAAAAAAAAATCTTGGTGACCGCACAGTTTTAATCAAATTTCGTGGCAGCAGTTTCTCCTGTCTGGCCCGAACTCAATTTTCTACTTGTTAACCTTCTAATTGACAATGATAATGACAATTGAATAAGTTTTACTTTTATTAAAATTTGCTTGAGATGTCTAATATTTAATGAATTAATGAACAGATTTTTCGCTACCTTATTGTAAACTTAGTTAAACACCTTAAGGGTCTAGGATTCCATAAGGTTCATAGCCTCTAAATATCCAATGATGTTGTTCATTGATTCTTTTACTATCGTTTCTCTTATAATGATTAAATAATCATTATTACTTTATTGATGTCTAATTTAACATGTTCATCCAAAACGGGTATAGTTGACAAATGATGACCTTGTGGGGAGGGTTCTAAGGTTGGTTAAATGTCTACTTCACCATGATGTTAGAATGCCTTCGTTCATGGATTCCATATAATAAATGATAGTTTAGATTGTTAGACTTCTTGAGCATTTGAATTTGTAATAATGATGGTCTTAGGCTTTAGTCTTTTAGCGCATAAAAAATTGTATTATGATGAATGACCAATTAAATAAAATAACCGTTGTGTGCACTAATTTTAGTATGATGTACGTCGTGTATTTATCAGACCTCTTGCGCACCACGATAATCGAATTGTGGAGTGTTGCTAAGTCATAGGACTACTTGTGTTATTAAATTTGTCTAGATGATGATTTAGAATCTATGTCTTGCACACTTAATTGTAAATATTGATGGATTAATAACAAGTTTTCCTTTGGTACCTCAAATATCCATGTTGCTGGATTGAATTAAAATTTGGTAATTACCTTGCGCCTTGATTAAATGTGATGTATGGATGATGGTGGTTTAGTTTACTATTTGCGCCTTAAAAATAATTTGATTACGCTTTCGATTACTCGTGCACAATGTGACTATAGGGATGCAAGAATTCCTAAGTGCTTAGATTAACTGCTCTCCTTGTAATGACGTTGACTTATTCCAATTCAATACCTGAATCACACGTGCATCTTAGATGTTAATGACAACTTGTGATAGAATTTATTGATTGACTTCTTTGCACATTGAATGTAATTGATGATTTACTAGCGCCATGGATATTACTGTGATTATTATTGGGATATTGGCATGCATTGTTAATGATGGTGCATGTTTTAATTTAGCAAATAAGATTAAATGCATGCTTGAATTTTGTATTGTATAATGTTTAGATCTTACTCTTCTTGCACGCTTTGAAAAATTATTGTAACAATGATGGTTTAGATGTATTAATTCTCACATGCATTGGAACAATTGTCGAATTGGGTTGACTTTGTTGCGCCTTAATTTTATGTTGTGAAAGACTTATTAGTAACTAGTTTTATCTCACACTTCATTTAAGTTGGCTTGGGAAAGTGTGGAATTATTTACTCTAGCGCGCAGGGATTAATTGAATATCAATACATGTGATTGATGGGGTGATGTTGTCACTCTTATTATGATGTTTTATTTTCCAAATGCTGCACTAAAAGAAAAACAAATTGACCTGTTGTATGTCGCTTGTTGTCGTAACAGCGGGGTCATTACATATGGTATCAGAGAAGGTTCAACCCTTTGACTATGGATAGTCACGCCTTCCACTGAATTATACACTTGAATTATTAAATTAGTGCTAATTAAAAATTTAACCTATCAATGAGTTACTCATGGTTAGAGGATGCTGCAAAGGTCCACGACGTGGTGCCAGGGGAGAAGGTGCAACTCCTCTAGTAGCACCCGTGTCAGAGGGATCCAACCCCTAAGGAGAAGAACAAGTCTTGAGAATGAGAAGATTCCCGCGCAAGATGCGTTGAGTCTGACAAGGTCCTTCCAGGTAATCTCAGAGACTTTGACTAACCATATATACTGAGATAAGGCCAAGGTGCCCATACCCCTGAGGGTCCACAATGCACCCCAGCCAGTACTGGTAGCATTCTTATGGAACTCTAGAATATTAAGTTCTAGCATTTATGAGGGCCATAGACGGCTCAGCCATCGAGGCATGTCTGGAGAACAAGGCGATGTGCTTTGCGCTTCACGATTACAACCTCCACCACAAATGTCTCCATGGCGGTCTTCGGCTAATGGGGAGCGCTCTTATAAGGTGGAAAATTCTCTTACCTCAACTAAACATGGTTGTCGGAGTCATTTCATGGGAATGGTTTCGGGAGAAGTAATTGTCAAAAGAATTCATTGAGCACCATCTCGATGAGTTACACGCCTTACGACAAGGTGGTCATACAGTGCCAGATTATGAGACCATATTTATGGATCTACTTCGGTATGCCCCCCATATTAATGGGGAGAAGCTGGAGGTCAACAAGTTCAAGTTCGACCTTAACTTCAAATGCGTGTGAAGGTGAGGATCTAAATGCCTCCGACGTTGCATGAAGCAGTCCCATAGGCCTCATAGTTGAGAAGGAATTGACTGCGGGAGTTCGGGCAAGAATCTTGCCAGACCATCTGGACTAACTACATTTGGTGCGTGGCAGCATCAGACGCCAACCAGACAAGACATATCGATATCAATATACATCTCTAGAACCGTTGTTCAAGAGACCACGACTACGGGTTCCTCAATAGAGAACCCCTACAAGGGACCACCACTTCAACAACAACAACTATAGGGCCAATTTAGCAGAACAGACCTAGGGTTTTAGGCTATAGGGCCAGCAGCTACTACTTCAAGGACCTGGAGTACTAGACCGAACAACCGATGCTGGCATGTGGAGAGCCACATCACTAGTGCGACTGTCCGGTTAAGAGGGCCAAAGCGGCCAGATCTATAGGACCCACTACAGTTGGAGATTTAGGCAAGTCCCACAGGATTCACATAGCAGTGAATAATCGCCAGGTCGAGTACTAGACCACTGTTCTCGAGATGTCAGACACTTTCTCCAACCAAACTTTTTCTTTTGGATAGAACTAGGTACTACAGAGAGCATGCGCAAGGATGCAAGTTATATGCATTTTTAGCATTCAACGTTAAGGGTGTGGCAGAAGGATTAGAAAACCTTCCGGTAGTATGAGAATTGCGGATGTGATTCCCAGAAGTATTACCAGGTGTGTCGCCCGAAGATAAGACAAAATTTTCCATTGACTTAATATGGAACTAAACCGATAGCGAGAACGCCTCATCAGGCATCGACCTATGTGTTACAAGAGTTGAGATGCAACTGAGGGAGTGTTGGACCTAGGACTTACGTCCAAGTGTGTCACCATGGGATGCACCTATTATTCTCATATAGAAGAAGGATGGGTCATGGAAGAATCTTTATTGACTACCATCTTTGAGCGAGGCAACTTTCAAGAACCTGTCTTTGTTGCCAAGTATAGACACTTTGCTTGATTAAATGAAAGGCGCGACAATGTATCCAAGATTGATTGGAGATCAGGTTATCACCAATTACAAATTAAAAAGGACTATATTCCTAAGACCACTTTCAAAATGTGGTTTGGACACTACGAGTTACCGTTCTGACTGACAAACTCCCCAAGGGTATTCATGAGCTTGATGAACAGGGTGTTCCTCGAAAACTTGGACAAGTTTTTTCAAGTAACCATTGACGATGTTTGGATATAATATCGAATGAGGGAACCATGATGAACATTTTCTCCTACTACTATAGTGTCTATGAGAGAACAATTTGTTTTTTGGGAAATTGTTGAAATGCTCTTTTTGGGCATGTCATCTCCGGTGAAGGTATTGTTGTGGATCGATTGAAGGTAGAGGCTATCATGGAATGAACTATGCTGACGAATGTCATATAAGTGAATATCTTCATGGGTTTAGCAGATATTATCGATAGTTCGTCGAGGGTTTCTCGAAGTTAGCAAATTCGATTACGAAATTGCAAAAGAAAAACAAGAAGTTTGTATGGACAGAGAAATGAGTGGAAGTATTTCGAAGGCTCAAGGAGTTGTTGGTGACAATGCCAACACTAAGAATCCCTGACATGGACGACGACTTATTGATATGCACAGATGCATCCAAGGAAGGCTTAGGCATAGTCTTGATGCTAGACAACCAAATGATCGTTTACATCGCGAGAAGTTAAGGAATCATGAGACTAGCTAAGCGACACACAACTTGGAGTTATTAAGCACTGTGTATTCCTAGAGAGTGTGGGGACACTACCTAATTGGATGAAATTTTGAACAAAAAAAAATGGACCACTATGGTTCGCAACACCTTTTTACGTAAAGTGACTTGAACGCGTGACAAGGGCATTGGTCTGTGTTAAGGTCCTAACCCGCACATAGGTAGATCAATGTATTCGGATGTAATAAA
>SNQJ01S0081549.1:88075-104167 GCA_010110895.2 Picea sitchensis
TTCTAGTGGGTGCTAGAGAAAATAGAGAGTTGGTGCTCTCAGCAAGTTGCAGCTTGCAAAATAGAGGTGGTAGCCTCACAATGATTTGGTGCTCATAAGAATGATAATGTACATAAAATAAAGATTACTTATCATATCAAGAAGAAGAGGTTTTTACCCTTTATGGGTTTCCTCAGGAAATATCTGTCTCTGTATATTTCATGTGTGTTATTGATGTTGAATGTTCTATTTCTTATCTCCCTGCATTATTGTGATTGTCATTGAGTGCTCTGTAAAGATTTTAAAATAAGCATAATTTTTTAAGAATCGTAACAAATAATTCACTCCCCCTCTCAGTTGCCCAACAATTGGTATCAGAGCGAGTTCCCTTTATTTAAGGGTAGATCCTAGAGATTAAAAATGACTAGCCATGGATAAACTTCAACCAATAATGCCCCCGTGTTCAATGGAACAAATTTTGGCTTTTGGAAAGTTAGGATGAGAACTACATAATGGATTTAGGTGAAGATGTTTGGGATGTGGTAGAGACTAGTTATGTAAAGTCGGTTGTATTAGCTTCCAAGGATGACATGCTAGAATTCAGCTTCAACGATAAGGCTATGAATGTTATTCTGAGTGGGCTAGCAGAAGAAGAATTTGTAAAAGTTATGCACTTAGAAACTGCCAAAGCAATGTGGGACAAACTCATTAGCATCTATGAAGGTAATGAGAAGGTAAAGGATGCCAAGCTTCAAATCTACAAATTACAATTTGAACAACTAAAGATGAATGAGGATGAGACAGCTAATAAATTTTTCTTAAGAGTTGAGGAGCTTGTGAATGCCATGAAATTTCTTGGTGAGAAGATTGAAGACGTATTACTAGTTCAGAAGATATTAAGATCTCTGCCTGATAGATTCAATCTAAAAGTTTCTGCAATAGAAGAACTGAATGATCTTAAGACTCTGTCTATTTATCAACTCCTAGGAACTCTAACTTCTTATGAAATGAGCATTAGTAAAGATAAATATACCACTAGATAAGCATCATTTAAATCATACAAGAATGAGGATTCTAAGGCTGATGAAATTGAAGCAAAATTTGTGAGAAGACTAAAGAAAGGATCAGGCAAGTACCAAGGCATGTTTCCCTTCAAATTTTTTAACTATGGAAAGATATGTCACTTTGAATCTAAGTTTCCACACAAGCAGAAGGACCAGAATGTTGAAGGATAAGAGAAGTACAAACCCAAGATAATTGGTAAAAAGAAAATTTTATGTGTAAACAATGATGACTCTTTAGAAAAAACAGATAGTGACTCTTCCTGTGAAGATAAGGTAAATGAATTCACTCTTATGGCCAAAGAGGATTGTGATAATAAAATCACAGGAAGTGTTGCTAATGATGAAGAAGTTGTGGTTGACTTGGAAGGAGAGATGATCAGTGCTTTGGAAGAGAATGACAAACTCATACTTAAGAAGAGAAAGTAAAAACAATTGTTGATACAGTTCAAGAAAGGAAGTAGAAAACCTGATGAATACTTTGCCTTGCTAAAAGTGGAATTATAAAAGGCAAATAAAATCGAAGACATTCTAAAACAATAGTTATCAGAAAAGAAGGCAAGATGTGAAGCTCTGGTAGAAGAAGTAGTGAAAACTAGGAAAGCGTTGGAGAAGTTTCAAGCCTTGTATCATCAGAATATATCAAGTATCAAAGTCTCAGAAGGATTAGCCACCATTACAAATCAACAAAGGAATCCAAAGTTGAAAACTGGTTAGGTTTATGAAGAGGGATCAAGTAGTGGTCAACCAAGAAACAAATAACCCATCAAGTTTGTCAAATCTACAACCAATGACAACAACAAACCTGCAGAAACAAAAGAAGATAATCAACCACCCAGGAGGAGTAAAGAAAAAGGTGCCAAAACTGAATCTGTAGAACAAATAAATAATACACCCTCTGCTCAAGAAAATCATCAGCATGGAAGAAATTGACCTGCTCAAAGAAGACAACCATTTTCCAGGTACAAAGATTTTTTCTATCGATATTGTTTCTACTATTCTAACTTTGGCCACAAAGCTGTAAATTGTTCCTGAAGATTTAGACGTGAGCAATCAAGACACCCAAGGAAAAAATATCTACTACAACAGAGAATGAGACAACCAAGTAACAAACAACCACAGATTGCAAATTGTCAAATTAAGTTTAGAGACATGCAACTGAGGATGTCAAGAAATAATAAATAGTCAATGACTAGACAATGCTTCAACAATCACTTTGACCTATTGAATAATGATCTTGAATGTTATAACTATCATAACTTCGTCCATGAAGTTGCAAACTTCCATTTGAAGATTTACAAAGCAGATCCAAGGATAAATCTCTTAGCTAGAAAGGCCAACACATGGAAAAAGAAAGATAGTGAAAAATGTGGTCTAATACTTTCAACTCAAAAACAAAAGGACTCCTGGAATATAGATAGTGAATGTTCCAAGCACATGACTGGAGACAAGGATAATATTCTTCCTATAAGTAAAAGAAAAACAGGAAATGTGATCTTTGAAAATGATGAACCAGGTAAAATCAAGGGTAAAGGGATGGTGAGTTTGAGTAATGGCAAAGGAAATTCTCAAGATGTTCTACTTATATATGGTCTGAAACATAATTTTCTCAGTACAAGTCGAATGTGTGACAAAGTCTATGAAGAAGTGTTCACGTCCAAAGATTGTAAGGTGAAAAATGTAAACTTGGGACAAGTGGTGGCTAAAGGCATAAGCACAAATAATGATGTTGATATTGAATCCTCCCATGTAACAAAAGAAGAAGTATAAGAAGAATCATGTCATAAGATAGAAGTAGAAGTTGTGAAGGTTGAGAATTCAAACACCTGAATCAAGTTCCTGAATAGCTCCATGACCCTGGATGAGATCTTGGATAGCTAGAGATCACCAAATGACAAATCTGGTCTTGGATACAACAAGGAAGAAATCAATACTCCTAAGAAGTCTAACACAAGTCCTTCATTTGTAAAATGGGAAAGAAAGTATGAGAGTGTTTGTAATGGTTTTTTTCTTGTGATGCATATGGTCATAAAAGTCTTGGATTGTAGACATCATGGAAGAAAAATGAAATTGTTGTAATAGAAGACCAGAGAAGAGTGACAAGGGAAGTCATTCAGTTATGAAAAGAAAAGGTTGATGAAGGAGTCCTAGTAAGAGAGGTGAGCAATATTGAGTCTTCTACAGAGGACACAGCTAGAGATGAAGATGAACAAGTCCAAAAATCAGAAGGAGAATACTGTGAGTTAGATACAAATAATCTGCAGAACTCAAATAAGAGGGTCCATCCTGTCAGGGGGAGTATGCATTGGCTGAATATATGATAACTCTGACAAAGTACTGCAACATCTTAGGGGGAGAATGTTTTGTTTGACATTGATGTCAAAGGGGGAGAAAAGGTGTCTTCTAGATGATATAGATAGAGATCTAAGTAGAATAGTGTAGTCCTTCAGGGTTTCCATCAATGCCAAAGGGGGAGATTGTTGGCATGTTTACATGCAGAGTATGCTTGTCATTGACGACAAGAACAACAATTATGATGGCATGATTACAGGTAGAGTGTGCTTATCATTGATGGAAAGATTAGAGTGTGCATTGATGGAAAAATAGGAACAACGTAATCTCAGGTGAAGAAGCAAACAGTATGCAGAGATCAAATCTCAGGAGAGATAACGTTCTAAGATGCACAACCGAGATCCCATACATCAAGGCTTGTAGAAGGATCAAAGGTCATGGCTTGCAAAAGGATCAAAGGTAAACTCAGGTGAAGAAGCAAGTCTGCACCAGGGTCGAGGTTAATTCCATTACCAATTCTCAGGAGAGATAGAGTTCTCAGAAACGTAGACGAGACCCAAAGTCATCAGACCTTGCAGAACCTTTGACACTTATAGATTTGAGAAAGCCAAATCTTAGGAGGAGGAGCGACAGTGGTCATTGGATCAACAATCCTGAATACCCAATGTCCATTAGATCATATTCCAGTGACCAGAGGAAGCATAGAGGAGAAGTACAGATCTGATCCGTTGGATTTGAGCACCGAGGACCAACATTCGTCGGATCCAATATAATTGCGAAGATGATAAGGCTGAGAGCCATCCTCCAACTCTGTGAAATGATAAATCACAATGAGATATGAACCGTTGGATTCAGAGGACACATGGCGAGAGATAAGCATTTCGTTGACTCGCAAACTGGAAAATTCGAAGGTGAGTTGTCCTCCAAATTTGTGAAACGCGAAGTCCCGATAAGATCTGGACCGTTGGATCATAGAGGGTTGTGGGTTGTTGATATGGAGAAAGTTTCAAAAAATCAGGAGTCAGGAGTTGGAAGATTCATGGTTGGCTCACGTTCAAACACCCGAAACACAAAGTCACGATTTGATCATAGTTGTCGGATCAATTTTGAGTGGAAGGATAGGATAAGCTAGAAAAGTTGCATCGCAGAAAGATCGAGCCATCGATCCAAGATCCTGATCAAACAAACAACATTCACTTCGAATATAGAGATGTGAGGAGTTTACACTCAGGAAAGTTTGAAATTTGAAATCCCCGGAATGCGAAGTTTCGTCAACCGTCAGATCTAGATATCAGACAATAACCATTAGATCATGGAAGACCATGTCAACAAGGACAGGTGGAAGACTACATCAGCGAGGACATGAGTCAGTGGATTGTCAACTCCAGGAAAAAACAAAGGAAGGATGAACAAAAGTTTGAGAATTGAAATATCCGAAGTCTAAAGACATGAAGGAGATCTCGATCGTTGATCCGAGAGGGACACACGTCATTGGATCATGGACTCTGGGTGAAATTCTCTAGGAGAAAACAATAACTTGAGAATTGAAACTTCCAAGCTCAGATCGTGAAATCGATCTCGTCCATTGGTTTAGAGAGACATGTGTCATATGATCGTTGAGACTAAGGATCATGCATGGATAAAGTAAAGAAGTCATAACCATCAATTGAAGAGGACAGATGTCAGCAGATCTTCCATTCTGGAAGATATCCAGTCAGCAGCAACAGGGCTTGAGAATTGAAACTCCCGGAGCTTGGATCATGAAGGAAACCTTAGTCGTTGATAGAGGAAGGAGATCTTTGTTCCGTGGAATCGAGAGGACAGATTTGAACCATTCATTTAAGAGCACTGTCAAGATTGTGAGATCGACGGTCATGCTCCATTGTGGGGCCAAAACATGTTCGAGCCTTAATTTTTCATGAACGGATTGCAATTGAAATCATGGTTTTGGAGAAAGGACATGTGGAGGCTCAAAGTGGATTGTGGGGAGAAAAGAAGTTTGGTCTAAACCACCTTTGGACGCACCCGCAATTGCTTGGTCACATGAAGCTCATAGCCCAAGGTCATATCGTGAAATGGAGCCATCGCTCACTAGACAGAAATCGGGAAGTGCCTTTTGAATAAGCACTTGGTCACCACTGGTGGTCACGTGAAGGAAGGTGCTAGAAGACAAAGAATCCATAGTTGACTGGTCGTAACTGACAGAGAATATGAAGAGTCTCAAGTGCCAAAGAAGGTAAGGAATCTCAGTATAACGGGCATTGGTGATGAACTCACAGGAAACATAACTGCCAGAGAAGATGAAGAGTTTCCATGATGATCAGGAGATGACTCAACATGAAAAATGCATGCATAATCGATAAGTGAAGTGATTCTGTTGTGCAGCTATGCAAAAGTAAGGAAGAGCTGTAGTGAACAACCTGTAGGGCATAACAGTGACTCAGTGAAGAGCATGCAGAGGTACTGCGCATGAAGGATGAAAAAGGTGGACAAAGAGTATAAAAACGTAGAACATAGAATAGATGGGGTGGGATGTTGAGTGTGATTCATGTGGGTAGAATCATGCGGTGTGTAGGAGCTGAAGTGCAGAAGAAGCAAGGAACATAAACGCATATCTGAGAGAAGAACATAAAACATAGTAGAAATGAGGAGAGAGACACTGATGCAGGCAGAGCAGAGCAGTGTAGCAAAACAATTATGCGACTGGTAAGCCATATATAAATGTTGTATCACTGTGATAAAGTTGTAAAAGGAAAATATTTATATTTCAAGGTGGTTGGGAGGTGCTAGGGAGGATTGGTGTCCTCGGAGTTTCAAGTGGGTTCTTGAACACAGGGAGTTGTAGCTTCCATCTGGTTGCAACCAGAAAAACCAGGGTGGTGCAAGGGAGAACTATTGTTCTCTGTTATACAGGTCGATGCCTGTGTGACTGGAAGTTGGTGCTTCCATCTAGTTGGTTCTTGAACACTTAGGTAGTTGGTGCTTCCTTCTAGTGGGTGCTAGAGAAACCACGGAGTTGGTGCTTCCTTCAAGTGGGTGCTAGAGAAACCAGAGATTTGGTGCTCTCAACAAGTTTCAGCTTGCAAAACAAAGGTGGTAGCCTCACAATGAGTTGGTGCTCATAAGAATGATTAGTACAGAAAATAAAGATTACTTATCATATCATAAAGAAGAGGTTTTTACCCTTTATGGGTTTCCTCAGGAAATATCTATCTTTGTATATTTCATGTGTGTGATTGATGTTGAATGTTCTATTGCTTACCTCCCTGCATTATTGTGATTTTCATTGAGTTCTCTGTAAAGATTTTAAAATAATCATAATTGTTTAAGAACGATAACAATTGATTCACCCCCCCTCTTAGTTTCCCAACATATCTATGGACCAAACCTGGAAATATAGAGTCGAGACAGACTCTATGGGATAACTCTGAACCTGTCAATCCCTTAGAATTATCGTTGTTCGGTTACATGATTTGGATTATGAAGTGAGAGGAAATTCCTTCAAACCATTCTCCCTAGTGACTGGAGGCTCAAGTCCACGACCTTAACCAATCTCGAATAAGATCTGAGAGTGTAGCCCTAGGGGGCTTGTCAAATACCCATATGACCAGGACCCTAGAACCCTGCACTAGGCTAAAAGGGGGATAATCCTTTTAGGCTTCAGGACTTCAGAGGTCCGGGACTTCAGGATGTTGGAACCTCAAAATATTCAAATCCTACCAAAGGTAACCTGTCAAAATGGTGACCAGACGGTTGACCGACAATTGGTGGTTTCATGTCCGTTTTCATGGGATCCACTTTATCGTTAAACCCTGACCAACGTTTCGACCACGAAGCTACGTGATCCATCAATCCAAGAAACATCAGGATATTTCTTGACCGTTGGATATATGTTACGATCAAATTCGGCGTTGACTCACTCCGGGAGTGACAAGGAATTAAATGACTGGAACTCATGAGTGTCAAAGTCATGAAGTAACGCAGGACATATATCTAAGGATCCTTTGCGATCTCTCTCAACCATTGGATAGATATTAGTGGAAGGATAGGGTAAACGATAATGTTGACTGAAAACAAGCAGTCGTATCCCCTTTATGACCTTTCTGGTAGGTAACCCTTCTAGAGTTAAATGGGCTAAGACTTGTAAGGTATGTGAGGTTATGAAATCCTGAAGTGGAAAAATCTCACCAACCGTCAAATCAAGGGGAGGAATTCGAAGACATTGTGAGCCATTGATCTAAGGATCCATTGGGGGATCTTCCCAACCATTCGATCAACTAGTGGAAGGACAACGTAAGTACTTTGGTGAAGTCTTACTTTGAGAGTCTAAAAATTCATAACTCTGAGACTTCAAGGATTCTAGAGATTTGACATGTTGGTACATAGGCCAAATTCTAAGGTGTCGAAGGATGAAGTACGTGGAAGGATTTCTAGAACTTTGGAACTTCGAGACTCTGGGAGATGTGAGGATATAGGATGATGTGTTAAACGTTGAAGCACTAAAGTGCCAAAGTGCAGAAATCCCTGTGTGTGGTTTCCAACCTCGGTTAGATAGGGAACATATCCCATGATTATGTGGTGTCATGGGATTGGTCACAAATTAAGTGTGGGACCCCCCCTTATCAAGTTTAAACTATGTTTTAAGCACAGATTAATCTCAGTCGTCAGATCCAAGGGTGGATAGAATCTCCACCATAGATTCAAGAGTGGAAAGAATCCTTTGGAATTTGGAACTTCGAGGAAGTTTCTAGAAATGTACAAGAATATCGAAGGGGTTGAAGGCCTCTTACCCATGAAGGCCTAGGAGATATCCCTTGCAATCACCCCTCCAATGGCCATGCCATCACTAGAGGATGACGACCGAGGTTGTGTCAGTTCCATGTAGGATGGTACAAATGAGGTCGAGTCAAATTGGTTCCATGTGGCCTTTGACCAACGATACCCCAATAATTTCATGCAGCCATAACTTTAGACTCATAACTCAGTTTTGGCCAAGTTTATAGTTGTTGGAAAGCTCTTGGAGAGTATAAGGAAATGGTGCCCTTATTCGAGGAACTCAAAGAAGTTGTAGGAAGGATAAAAATGTATACCCCATCCCTTACAAGTGTACTTAGGGTGTTGCTTTTGTGAAAAATACCCCTTTAGAGGGTAATCCCTTGTGTCTAAGAGGTTCTCCAGGCACAAGGAACAAAACCCAAATTGCAGAAAGTTGAAATGACAAAAAATCATGTTTCCCAATGCACTATTTATTTCTCCAATGCAAAAAAAGTAAATGATTAGTGCCTTTACTATTGGTTTATTGAGTCAAAGAGTGAGTTAACTATACTACTTCCTTTGGGGGTGTAAACCCTCTTACTCCCCAAGGAAAGAAAGAGACAATAACCCCAAAGAAATTCAACTAGTTAACCTTCCAACTAAAAAAAAGAGACAATAACAAGATAAAACCCTTCAACTAGAGAAAGAATCAACAATATAAACTTCCACTTTACCAAGATTTATCCACCAATATGAAAGAGAAATGATCCATAGGAGGTAGTGCACCACTTAATTCCACCAATAGAAAATTAAACCATAACAAAATTGAAAAGAGAGAGAAAATCCCCAAGGCTAGCGAAAATTTCAGCCAAGTACTTCTCCAAATGGGAGAGTTATGTTTTGAAATGAGATTCACATGATATCTATTTATACAAAACTATCAAAGCATATTTTGTCCACTTAGCAAGGTTAAAACATAAGTTAAGGGGTCAAAAACTCTTATCTTACCCATTGAACCAAATAATAATATTTAATTTTCACTTTAACACATTAGAAACCCTAAAAATAAGATGATGTCACCCCTTTAGGGGATGTTTTGACACTTTTCCAAGTCATTGGAGAAGAAGAAAGAGGTCATTGGGAATCCTTGAGCCTCCTCTCCATGTGATAGATTCAATCCATGTCTACTCCAGTCAAATCATTCCAAGTGTAAATGTGAAATAACCCCAACACCACCAAACCCTCTCGAGCATGACGTCAAGCTTCAAAAAATGACATTTTTTCCTCTCCTAGGAAAGTTGTTCGGGTAATAGGGGTTGGGTAAGATCCTATATGATGCCATGTAAGCCTCCAAAGTCATGCCTCTATGATCTGGTATGTGGTCCTATAGTATCCAACCTGTGGGCGTTTTTCCCCATGGAAGCCCAAGCTAGGTTTTTTCTCCCAAAACTGGCCACCAAGCAAGGTCCTGCAAAACAAAAGGGTATTCCCTCCAAAGATATAAAGTCAAAGATATCATGACAAGTGTAAACCACATATAAAAAACAAGGATCCTAAGAATGTGCATCAAAACTACCTCATCAAAGTAAACAAATTCTCAAAAACCCTATACAATTGACCAAGTTTAAGTATGGGAGGGGTGTCATAAAAGTCCTAGTGGGTACACCAAAAACCTGAAGTAGGGGATGCTCCCAAGGATGGCCTTTCAAGGTTATGTAATCGATGATAATGTGGAAAGGGATTTATATTTCATAGGTCAATGGGTTCATGACATACAAGGGATTGTATTATCTCATTTATAGGTGCCTTTGTAGAGGGTGTGTGGCACCTTCGTTTACAATGCACTTTTTCCAAGCACATCTTATTTTTGTTCTTCTTCTTAGATCTTCCTTTATATTTATATTTATTTCATGTTTCTCTCAGTTGTGTAACTGAGAACCACTACCCTGGTTTGGTGTCTAGATGATGGTAATGTCATACCACTAAATACCCATGATCATGATAGTCTGGCTCGTGATGAGACCTCCCATCCTTCAACTAACCCCTTAAGCATTCACTATCATTTATTTTTGTAAGTCCCCCATTTCTTATAGAGAAATGTTTCATTGCTTTCTCAGGGATCCCTGGGTGAAGCATCTGGAAGTTCTATATTTAGGATTTTATCTTTTTAGACAACAACAATACCTCTGGGCCTTCAACCCCTTCTTCCCATTAAATGAGGTAGATACCCTTTTTGGGTCATAGGGCCTAGAAGAAGACAATATGATGGGAGTGTAATGAGAAGAAAGTGGTAAGTATGGTCAGGAATGGTACGATAACCCATTAAGGGAACCCAAGTTGCAAACCTTCCCCAAAGGTTGGCCACTTACTAGGAAATTTATGACACTCACCAAGGTGAAACAGGGTCAAAAGCATAATTTCCAAGCAGATGTTCTATAATAAAAAGAAGCTTAAATACAACATGTTTAAATGACTAAAATATTAGGATGATTATCTGCCACAATACTTGACTTGTACCGCATGGATCAAGACCTATTTTCCTTCCATAAGCTAGCTGGTGTGGTGGATGCATTGACACTGGAACCAAAATGTGGTGATAGAGCGAGCTTCCATATGTGAAAGTGGACACTGCTAGTCACGTGGTCTCTCGGCACTCCCTATATGCAACATGAGGGCCTCAATACATCATCTCCTTAGTTATCCCAAAAAATGGGGATAACAAATACTATTGAAAAAGATGATGAATCCATCAATGGGGTCAAATGGAAACCAAGGTACCACATGAATCCCTATGTGTGATGATTTTTGTTGAATTCAAACAAAAGGGAAACCTCTTAGAAATTGACCAATGATGTTTTGTTATCTACTGAGAGCAAGGTCACCTATCAATGATGGAAATACACCTAGGGTGAAAATCTAGGTGATACTCTCATAGAAATGTGTCAGAGTCGATAAGAGTAAAGCTATCGGCAAGAAGTCAATAAGGACGTTCTATACTAGCACAAGTGAAGTACAAAGATACTTGTGAAACTGAGATGTACTTGATTGACACGGGAAGGCCAACTTGGAAAGTCAAGGATTCTTGCAGAGTGGAAAACTCAAGATGAAACTTACCTTGAACAAAAGCACGACGTATTATGCGACTTAGGAAGCATGGATTATAAACTGGGGTACATCTGTGATACAAGAGGAATTGAAATACACTCCATATGACTAGGAGAATCACCAACCGACATATATTATACTCAACAACGAGAAAAAGTCTCCTAAAGCCATACTAAACCCAAAATATTGAGATACTAACTCAAAAATTGTTCTTTGTTCAAGGGCTAAAAGACTGCTTCGAAACCAAGAGATAAACGCTTTCCCCACTTCTTTTTGTTTTTTTTCTTTTTTCTTTTTCATGTTATTAAATCTTGAAAAATAATAAAAGAATTATATAGTATAGTGGAGGAAATGAGTGTTGCGGGAAAGCAAACTCGTTCCAGAGTGCAAGGAACATACATATGCTCAATGCAAGGAAGACTGTGCAGGATAAGGACACTTAGGATAATGTCCTCTCTATGGATAAAGGTGTTAAGTCGCAAAGGCATAAATTGCAAGGCTAACAACTGGTAGGAATGCATAAGCAAATGGTTCAACATTAACAAGATGAAGTTGACATTAGTACTAGAAGCGTGAGATATGCAATGCAATTACAACTCAACAAAAGTTTGGAATCCCTGTAGGTAATTTATGCAAAAAAATATTGAGAGGAAGTCATGAGGCTTCAACAAAAATACATGGCATGACTAAGCAAGGCTTCTGAGCCTACAAAAAAAGTTTCAACATTTGTGTCAAAAATTCCAGTGAGGTACTAACTAGGACACTCATGAAGAGGTAATATCTACCATCCAAAAATGACACCTTTAAAGAAACTTAAGCATATGGTGTCGTGAACGGATGGTGTGGACCCTATGGCATATATGTGAATGATATAGATAAATGCATCATGCAGGCGGAATGGAAACTACTCTATATGCTAGTATGTTGAAGTTGAGGTTGAACACAAACTATTTAACCTTTAGTTTCTCAATGTTCAAATGTGGAGCATATCTAAGTATCTCCATGAATTTGGCCTCATACTCTAGTACCGTATGACCACCCTGTCATAAGGCATTGAACTCACTAAGCTCGCGCTCAATGAATTCTTATGACAAGTACCTCTCCTAGAATCGTTCCTCGAAAATTTTCCATGAAACATCTTCTACGACCATGTTTAGTTGAGGTAAGAGTGTCTTCCATCAAAGAAGAACATTGTCTTTCAGTTGAAATACTACCATGCAGACCTTCGTGTTGGAGGCATAATTGCATAGTGATAAACACATCTCCATGTTATCCAACCATGCCTTGGCGGATAAGTTGTCCGTAGACCCGTGAACTCATGAAATTTAACTTTCTCGAGTTCCCTGTGTACACTATTGGTAACCACTAGAGGGCATTGTGAACCCTCATTGGGAACATATGTTCTACCCTCATCCCGATCAAGACGGATGATCAATTCCTATGACATTCTCTGGAAGGATCTCATCATACCTACCACATCTCCAACAACAACCTTCTCATGCTCAATAGTTTTCTCATCTCCAAGTGGATTTGATCCCTCCTGCATGGACACTCATGGAGGAAGCATACCTCTTCCCCCCCCCCATGGACACTCATGGAGGAAGTATACCTCTTCCCCCTCCCCACCACGCTGTTTCACTCATCCCACGTCTCTCGAATTATGATACCTTTCATGAACAAATACAAGTTTGTATTAGTGCTACATATTTAACTATGAAACATAATAGTGGAAGGTATAATGGGTCCTTTTTTCAGAGTTGAACCCACTATGATACCATATGAAATGACCCAAAAATATTTCAAGAATAGTAGAGCAATTACAATCTAAACAATGAGATTTTTGTGGGAAGAATTGTTTGGAATATTCGAAGGAACCACAGTATTGACAATCGGAGGTCGACTTTTCGAATCCATATCAGGACCCATCTTCAGGACATTTAAGCCTAGGTAAAAATAAAAATAAGACAAGAGATAAATACTAAAACCTACAGAAGGTGGAAAACCTTAGAAGTCAGCTCTAAGAAACCCTGGAATTTAATTTAAAAAGAGTTAACAAATTATTTTTATTTTTATTTTTATAAGGTTGATAAATAAAATATTAAGTTTAATAGAAATAAAAGAGATTTAATAAAGTATTAAGGAAGGTTTTTAAATGTAATATTTAGATGTAGGATAAAAAAAGAATTATTGGTTAGCTCAAAAACTATTAAAAATAAAATTAGAGAAGGGGGATGGATTTAAGGAAGGGTTGAAAGGATTTATAGGCTTAATAGGGTTAGAATAATTAAAAAAAAAAATCTTTATAGAACAATATCAATTTTAGGTTAATAATGGGAACGACGAGTTTCTCCTATGTAGCATTTACCAAAAGAACATTCTATTTTGTAAACTCCTTTACATTTCTGATGGTCAAGCTTATATTTTACGGATTTCATTTTTTGTTTGATGGTTTCTGAGGGTTTAAAGGAGGTCTYAATCTCTTTCTTTCTCAGTACATTGGCAATCCTATTAGTTGTTCCTTGGATGTAAGGAAGGTAGGTTGATTTACTRGGTGGTTGGTTGTTAAGGGGATTAGGTCTATTACTTTCTCTATCTAGGGATTTATTTATCTCTTTCTTAATGTCTTTGTCCCTGTAGCCTATGCTCTTGAAGACTATGGATAGGTGATMTTTTTCTTGATCTAGATTTTCATCATCAGAAATTCTTAGGGCCCTTGTGGCTAGAGTGTTGAGGACACCTTAYTTATGGGATGGGTGGTGATGAGAACTAGCATGAAGGTAGTTTTCTATGTGGGTCTTTTTTCTATAGACTATATGTCCAAGACTCTYGTCTTCTTTCCTTTTGATCAGTATGTCTAGGAAGGGAATGTTACCATTTTCCTCAAGTTCCATAGTGAATTTGATGTCTTTAGAAATATCATTGATATGTTGGAAGAATTTTTCTAGTTCGTCTWTACCATGGGGCCAAAGAACGTTAGTATCATCAAAGAATATATTCCATCTTAATGGTTTAAGAGGAAAGGAATATAKGGATTTTTTCTCAAATTTTTCCATAAAAAGATTGGCRACAATGGGAGATAGTGGGGATCCCATAGCTACACCGCTTTTTTGTTCATAAAATTCTCCTTGATAGCTAAAAAAYGTGGAACGGAGACAAACCTCTACTAGTTTGGTTGTTTCCGGGTCTGTCACTTCTTTAACAACTTGGATGGCTTCATCTAATAGGATTTTGGTTAAAAGGGAGACAACATCAAAGCTAATAAGGATGTCTTTGGGTTTTACTTTCTCATTCCTGATGATTTTAATGAAATAATTAGAGTCCTTAATGAAGGAGTCTATATGACCTAATAAGGGGCTAAGGATCTTTGCTACATATTTGGCCACTTCATAAGTGGGCAAGTCAATTGTGTTTACTATCGGTCTAAGAGGAACCCCGATTTGTGAATTTTAGGTAACCCATAGATTCTTGGGGTGATATCTCTATTCGAGAGAAGTCACTTTTTTAATATTTCATCTAGGATAGAGTTTTTTTATAGCTCTCTTTACTTCTTTCATAATCTTTGTGATAGGGTTTCCGGAAATATTTCTGAAGCTACCACACTGGGACATGTGATCAATCAATTTTTTTTTGTTGTAATCTACTTGATTCATCACTAGTGTGGCACCATCTTTATCAGCTCTGAGGATGGCCAAGTTCGTATTGTTCCTAAGGTTCATAATGGCTAGGAATTCTTCTTTACTGATATTTCTCTTTGGGGGTTTCGGTCTCCTTAATATGATGGCACAGTCCTGTCTAACACGGTCTTTGTCCTCGACTGCTAGGGTTTTTATACTATCCTCGATGTAATAGATTAAATTGTCTACTGGAACGGAGGTAGGTGAGATCACAAAGTTCAAGCCTTTCTCAAGAAAGCCAAGCTCGGCTTTGTCAAGTTCGTGTGAGGAGAGGTTGATTACTTTCTTACCATTGGAGTGGTTGCTATGTTTGTTTTCTCCTTGGTTTTTATTCAATAACATGTCTAGTTTCCTCTTCTGTCTAGTGTGCACTACGCAACTCTCTTTATCCACTTTAAGAGAAGCTAATGCGTCGATGGTTCTCCACAGTTCAATCCATATCGTATGTGTCAGTTTCAGGTGTAGTTTAAGCGCGATTTTCGAGAGGTTGTCTACGGAGAATCTGGTTTTCTTAATTTCATTTTTAATTAGGGATAAACCTAACCTATAAAACGCTGTGCTGTTCCATTTTTTCTTCATTATATTATCTATGCAGGCAAATTTGGGTAAGAATTTGTTATCTCTACATTTGTTAGAAATTCCAGATATGCTACTCTTCTTTGGATCTTTATTCTAAGATTTTCCATAAGACAGATTTCATCCAAAGCCTCCCCACCATACAGGGAACAAATCTGAATAATGAGATTTATGTGGAAAGAATTTTTTGGAAGATTGAGAGGAACCACATTATTGACAATTGAAGGTCGGTGTTTCAAATCCATATGAGGATCCATCTTCAAGAAATTTAAGTCTGGGTAAAAAGAAAAAGAAGAGGAGATAAATACTTAAACCTACATAAAGTGGAAAACCTAGAAAGTAGGCTCTAAAAAAACCCTAGAATTTTAATTAAAAAGAGTTAAAAAAAAATCATTTTTCTAAAATTGATAAATAAAATATTAAGTTATATAAAAATAAAAAAGATTTAATAAAGTATTAAGGAAGTTTTGATTATGTTGTTAGGGTAAAATTTTCTATAATCTTTTAAAATAAAAAATTCCCAAAAGATAATTATCCAATAGAAAACATCAAGCAAATTACAATTACATATAATCATTGTTAAGACCATCATGCATTTATTTAAATAAAACTGTTTGCACAAATATTAGCGAACTACAAAAGAATTTACC
>SNQJ01S0081549.1:105013-116334 GCA_010110895.2 Picea sitchensis
AATATTCTTAGTAGTCACACAAAATAAATGGCTGTGATTTCAATCATTAACTTCCTAGCTATTATAAAGACATCCCTTTATGTGTTTACTTTTTTACATTTACCTAATCATATTTAAAAATTACTTTGATAGCTAACTGATTGTCAGTAAGTGATTAACATAAATTAAGAATTTTTTTTCATCTTATCAGCGTTTATAGAACTCATTAGTACATCTATTTATTCCAATCGTTAACATAAATTCAATAAACAATAACTCAGTTAGTTGTTGCCATAACTTCCACTTCCATTGAGTTAACGTTTTCATCTAATCCTTGGAGACGTGTCAATCCAATTAATTGGGAGACGTGTCAATCCAAAAATCCTTATGCAACACCAAATCACGACTAGGAATTAACGTCTTTTTAAAAAAATATAACTCTGCATGTATTCAAGATGTATTATACTAGAAGACAAGGGTAATATACACAAATTTTATAAGGTAAAACTGTAGATTGCCCAACCTTCTACCATAACAAACGGATCGGATATCTCAGGTCTGATTAACAAATAAATAAATAAACGATGAAAATGCTTAGTCATTATAGAGACAACGCAGTGGGCACTGGAAATGGGAGGATAGAATTCCCGTCTTTTAATGATCCTCATCAAAGAGCATTTATCATTAAGAACAATAGATTTGGGTGCAGCTATCAAGTACTTCATTATTTGTCTTTCATTTTCTTGTATAGGAGACCTACAATGAGTAGTCTATCTAATTACTAACTACAAGACCAACTGTTTTAGTAAGGCATAGAATATGATAGCCAATATGATTGATATTCCTCTTGTCTGAGGAACCTGAAGATAGCTATAACTATCTCTTATCTCGACACACAAAAATTTAGGATGATAAAATTCTTCCCTCAAGAATATCAATAACCCTATCTGTAGATATGGTTTCTCCATTTAACCCTCCTTAATTCAAAACACTTGAAACTCAGGAATTTTCCAGAATTCAGAGGATCCTCATATTTTTATTTTTATTAAGATAAAGATGTGTGATGTGCGATTGTACAAAACCCTGCAAGAAAATAATATCTCTCTACCATAACTGAGGCTTCAATCCTTTCACATGCCTACCTACTTCAATCATGAATAAGGTAACTAACGGAATCTCGAAGGAACTATAATCGAGAACTTCACGGTTAACTCCTTGAGTTTCAACTGCATACACAATTTATGTGAGGGAAGAGTAATCATAAATTAGAGTGGTTATGCAGGAAAGTAGGGATGCAATGCAGGTTGGACCGATTTACAGTTTCTAGGTTCTACTTCCTAGACTCACTTTCCACAAAACAAGTCAAGGCTCACGGGTAGATTAATTCTAGGAATATAACATTGTTGTAACCCGTAATACAACCTACTGGAGGTGATCCTTCAATAACTATAAATCAAATCCAAAATCTAAATTTTGACCTACAGTTCTATGATGCGTTAACGACAACAAATTCAATCATCCAGTCTTAATTCATATATATGGATTGATTAGCTTATTCTAATGCCATAAGTTAGGCACATGCATGAAGCACAATAGATATTACGATTGATACCATTATTTAGAGATTCTTGTTACAGTCGTAGTATGTAGTAAACAAATCAATACTGTGTGAAAAGAATTCCAAAGGTCTGTTGGGTTTCCAAGCTTATAGGGACGGACAGAGACAACACCCAACAGAAAAATTGCACCCGATTTGCATTATTAAAACTCAACTAAATTATCATAAAGTCAATCAATGAGTCCATTATTTTTGTGCATGCTTAAAACAAGTTTTACATCAATTTCTCAACAGATTGATAACGAAACTACCATATAGTGAAGATAATTCTATTCATATTTTATACAAGTATAACTAGATCATTGTGAACATTGAATCATAATTCACTTTTTCAACAGAAAACTATAATTATTACATTTATCTAAAAGACAATAGTAAAATGCCAATAACCTATATTATATTCAAATACATATTGGATATACAAATATTAAGGTTTATCAACTAAAGTTTTTTCCCTTAAATACCGTAACCAGCAAATCGAGGATGTGTAAGGTTGACCGCCAACTGGTAACTTGTGCAATGATCATTCTCTTTCATCCGCTAATCCAATGACTTCACTGGTACCTTCTTCCCCCATATCCCCCCGAGTCGCAAAGGGGCCACACACAGTAAACCATAAATCAATAGCACCAAAACTTTCTAACAATGTATAAGTATTTTTATTGACTCACAATTTAATTATGTGACGTTCCCTTCAAGACGCACCTTCGTGCTCCAAGGGTGTCACTCGCCTTTGACTAGTTTGGAAGTTTTTCTGACACTTGGAGTCAACACTCCACTTGGTCGACCTTGTGAGAGTAAGGGTTTTCTAAGGAATAAGGACTCTGCCTTATTGCTCACCCCTTAGAATTCTTCATGAGGGATTGTCTCAGTCTGTCCTCACAACATCGTGGACCTCTTAGAATGAGGTAATCGTTAACCATGCATTCAAGTCACGACAAGAGTGCTAGTAGGATGTGACAGGGATGTTGCCACACCTCTCCCTCATCTGTCTGGTTTCTTTGTATCTCCCCTTTAATCCTTATGTGAGTCGGATTAGCAAGTGCCACCAAGTTTGCATCCACTGACAAGGTAAATGTCAATAATTCATATGCATAATATCCATACTAAAATAATCATATACATGTAATTCAATACTCAAAACCCAAACCAAATACAATTCCACTTCCTGACTCAATCTGGAGTCCAAGGGAGTTTTTTGTTGCCATCAACATCATCCACCTGTCATGTATCTTGCACACTCGACGAAACTCATCAATAATACTTGTAAATTATATATCTAGAATTTAACACATAATCACAATGACATCATAATATAACTCAGAATCTAATCAAAATGATAATGTATCATAATTGGATCACTTGCTCACAAGTGTCCTCAAAGAATAAGTCAGTATAAAATGTGCACAGTAGAAATGGATGTTACATACACCCCCTCTTGTTTTAAACTTCTTCCCAAAGTTTTTTTCAATCTAATAATGAAATCAATAAATGTATCTGATACCAATCTATATGTCTAATCTATCAAACAAATAAGGAAATTGTTTATGCATGCCAAATCTGTCCTCCCATGTAGCAGAACGTGGACTATAGTTGTCCCACTAGACCTTGATCTGTTCGACTATTTGAAGTTGTAACTTTTGAGTGCGATGGTCCAATTTGCGGATCATCTCCACCATGAGAGCACCCTTGTCTGACACCTACAAAGAAATCATTTGAATAACATGTGACGGATCTGAAATATAATGTCGCAAAATATATACATGAAATAAAATGTGCATATGCCTCAAAGAATCAGGAAAGGCTAGTCGGTAAGCCATGAGTCCTTTATTTTCTACAACTTCGAAAGGTCCCATAAACCTAGGAGATATTTTAGCACCCTTTCCAAACTTGATCAAACTCTTATGCAGTTTCACTTGCAAGAAAACTCTGTCGCCAACCTTATAACTGCGGTCAATGCGATGCACATCAACATAACTCTTTTGTCGATCTTATGCTTGTTTAATTATTTGTCTTTTTGTTCACATTTTCTCTTCCATTTCTTGGATCACTTTCGGTCCCACCAGGACCCTATCCTCTAGTCGATCCCAACTCACAGGCATCTGAAACGGTCATCTGTAAAGAAACTCAAATGGTGCCATCTTTACCATACTCTGATAATTGTTGTTGTATGCAAACTCTACCAATGGAAAGAAGTCTTCCCAACGCTTATGTTGATCCATCACATACATCCGAAGCATATCCTCTAAGATTTGATTCGTCCTTTCAATTTGTCCATCTGTCTCTAGGTGATATTTTGTGCTAAAATTCAATTGTGTTCCCAAAGTCTCTTGGAAAATTTTCCAAAACCATCCCGTAAACACCGATCCTCAATGGGATATGATCCTTCTTGGTAAACCATGCAATCTCACAATCACATTAACAAAAACTCTAGCTATTTCCAGAGCCTGATACATCGTACGCACTAGAATAAAGTGTGCACTCTTCGTCAGAGTGTCAACTACCACAAAAATAGAGTCATTTATACTTTCCATCAGTGGAAATACGACAATAAAATCCATCAAAATGACCTCCCATTTCGATTTAGGAATCACATGTGGTTGTAACAATCTCACTGGATGTCTTTGTTCATCCTTCACTTGTTGAAATTCTAGATATCTCGCCATGAAATTAACTATATCTTCCTTCTTTCATTTCCAGAATAATAAAGGCTTAAGGTATGCCTTCAACTTCGTGACTCCTGGATGAGCCATATACACTGCTCGATGAGCTTCTCTCAAGATCAAATTTCTCAGTTAGTTGTTAGGAAGTACATAAATTATGTCGTAATACCTCAACAATCCATCATTGTCCAATGAATAACCTTCAAACTTCGGTACCATCATGGTATATTGTCCAATATTATCCTTAACTTCCTTGTACCAATCATAGTCTATCTATAATTCTAGAATCTTTTTTTGAAGATTCGTCTTAAGAGGTATTACCAAGAATGTGTGTGGTCTCTGACTCAATGCATATGCTACTCTGTTCATCATTCCTTTAATGTAAGTAATCTTGAAGTCGTATTCACTAAGCAATTTTGACCAACACCTTTTTCACGCATTCAAGTCACTCTGAGTAAAAATGTGTTGTAATCCAAAGTGATCAGTCTTTAACTCGAATTTTTGTCCGATAAGGTAATGTCTCCAAACTTGTAAGGAATATACTAATGATAATAACTCCAAATCTTGTGTTGCATATTTCTCTTCATGCCTTCTCAATTTCCTTGAAATATAAGCGATCACTCGATCGTATTGCATTAATAATCCACTTAAACCTTCCTTCGATGCACCTATGCATACCAATAATTCCTTGTCCATATCAGGGATTTTCAGTATCGGTGTTTTCATTAACAATTCCTTAATCTTTTCAAATGCTTCCTCACATTTATTTGAACATAAGAATTTCTTGTTTTTCTTCTGCAATTCCATAATTGGATTTTCTATCTTCGAAAAACCTTCGACAAAGATCAATAATAACTTTCTAATGAATTAAAGTTTTGTACTTCTTGTATGTTCATCGGTGTTGGCCATTCCATAATAGCCTCTACTTTCATTGGATCCAAAGTGATTCCTTATCTGGATATGATATGTCCCAAATAATCAATCTTTGTCTGGTAGAAAGAAAATTTTGACAGCTTCTCGTACAACTTGTTTTCTCTTAGACAATGTAAAACCAATCTCAAGTGTTCATCGTGCTCTTATTTCATCCGAGAATAAATTAGTATATCTTCAATGAATACTTGTACAAACTTGTCCAAGTATTCGCACAATACCCCATTCATCAAACTCATGAATACACCTGGGGCATTCGCCAATACAAATGGTAAAAAAGTAAACTCATAGTGTCTGAATATCGTCTTAAATGCTGTCTTAGGGATATGTTGATCTCGAGTCAATATTTGAAAACATTGTTTCTCCCTTTATCTGATCAAACAAATCATCAATCCTTGGCAAAATATATTGGTTCTTGATTGTATATGTGTTCAATTGGGGATAGTCAATGAAAGTCCTCCACGATCCATCCTTCTTTCTCACAAAAATAAATGGCGCACCCAACAGTGATACGCTTGGACATATAATTCCCAAATCCAACAACTCCTACAATTTTGGTGTCTAAATTCGGTATGGAGTTCTTGAAATCGGTTATGTTCCAATTTTTAATTCTATGGTAAATTCCAATTCTCGTACTGGTGGTAAGCCTGGTAATTCTTCAGGAAAAATGATGCAGGAGCATCACTCCTACTTAGCATCATGTCAACAACCAACACAGTAGTGCACAAGGAGGGAGTAGATCCTGAGGAGAGAGAATCGCCAACCTTCTCATTTTGTTTTAAATTTACCATTTAATGTAAATTAAGTGTGTAAGGCTCGAGGAAGGAAGAGACATTATATTTGTGTAAGGATAGTGTAAGTCACATTTAATGGTTGACAAGTAAATGAATCTAGATCCGATTCGAATGAGTTGTAAATTAAATGTAATTTAATACATTTAGGTGAGGAAGGCTCAAGAAGCCCTCTTGAGTGGGAGGATCAATGGTATGGAGATCATAATGTATGACAAGAGAGTAGTTCTTTAGAGAGGTAGGTAAGGAGAATTATGGAGAGGAGAAGAACTGAGACTTTGTTGTAGTCTAGTNTATGAGTTTTTGAGTGTTCTAGGTGTTAAATTTCTCACTAGGCTAGGCTCAAGCATGAGGTTTATTTCAATTTTAGCATTTACTTGAACCATAGACAAATGCAGCTACACCATTAACAATTTATGCAATAACCAAGATCACAAGAAGAAATACCATGCACAAGAACACAATAAATATATTGGGAAACCCTTCTCAACAAGGGAAGAAAACCCAAAAATCCTTTGTTATATATTCTCAAGAGAAAGACCTCCCACACCATAGACCTAGCACACAACAGGGTGCTCTCAAAAACCAAGAAGGCTAGAGCCCAAGAGAGGTGCGTACTTCAGCCCTAGAACTTGTACTTGCTGAAATTTCCAAAATCACATGTGTGTTGTGTTTACTCAATGGGGAAATCACCTTTATTTATATTAGACTGGACACATAAAAAGTGGTGTCTATTGGAACAACAGGGCCGACCTCAATAACTCAGAATATAATTAATAATTACCATATTAATTATCTTTTACATTAATTCTCTTTCACTTTATGGTGGGGCTGACATGTACCCTTTACATTACAATTAGGGTTACAGGTAAATCTAACTCTTAGACAATATAGCAAGGGATCTCACACACCCACTAGTGCTCAACTACTAGGGGCATGCCCACCTGTGCTCAGCCATAGGGACGTCCAAGTCAACAGATCTCTATCTCACTAAGTCTCACAAGAGAATCATCTGGACACACACTCACTAGTGCTCAGCCACTAGGATCACGTCCACCTGTGCTCAGCCACATTGACATCCTACTCAACAGATCTCTATCTCATTAAGTCTCATAGGAGAATCATCTAGAGTACCACATCATCTCAACTCTCTACACAGAGGAGAACAATAAATCCATCACATGGGCTCCTTCACCCCTCATAGGGGTACACATCGTTTCATCTCAAATGACACACCCATCTCATGGGAATCTTCCCTACTCAGGGGCACGCAATGTTCCATCTCCATATCAGAGAGAATGACATGTCCATCTCATGGGAATATTCCCTACACAGGGGCACACAATGTTCCATCTCCATATCAGAGAGGAACAACACACCCATCTCATGGGAACACCCAACTCATGGGCTATCTCACAAGCCAACTCACTCAGTCTATGTCCTNTGCTCAGCCATAGGGACGTCCAAGTCAACAGATCTCTATCTCACTAAGTCTCACAAGAGAATCATCTGGACACACACTCACTAGTGCTCAGCCACTAGGATCACGTCCACCTGTGCTCAGCCACATTGACATCCTACTCAACATATCTCTATCTCATTAAGTCTCATAGGAGAATCATCTAGAGTACCACATCATCTCAACTCTCTACACAGAGGAGAACAATAAATCCATCACATGGGCTCCTCCACCCCTCATAGGGGTACACATCGTTTCATCTCAAATGACACACCCATCTCATGGGAATCTTCCCTACTCAGGGGCACGCAATGTTCCATCTCCATATCAGAGAGAACGACATGTCCATCTCATGGGAATATTCCCTACACAGGGGCACACAATGTTCCATCTCCATATCAGAGAGGAACAACACACCCATCTCATGGGAACACCCAACTCATGGGCTATCTCACAAGCCAACTCACTCAGTCTATGTCCTAGACGATGTCTCACGCAACTGTAATCATCAACAATCCCTCTCAGCTAGGGAGGCATTCTCCACCATGCCAAGTCTCTCACGAAAGTACTCAAACTTCATCTTGGCTATAATAATAAACACTCCCTCTCAGCTAGGGAGGTATTCTCCACCAGGCCAAGTCTCTCACGGAACTACTCGAACTTCGTCTTGGCAAGTGGTTTGGTGAAGATATCTGCAATCTTCTCATGTGTAGGAAGGTATTGCACATGTACTGATTTCCTTTGCACCATGTCTCTCATATAATGATATTTTATCTCAATGTGTTTCTATCTATCGTGAAACACAAGGTTATCAGAGAGATTCACACATCTCTGGTTATCACAATGAATAATGGTAGGATCCATCTCATGATCAAATAAATATGTCAGGATCTTTCGAAGCCACACTTCTTCGCGGACTTCCACACTCAATGCTATATAATCTTCTTTTGCGGTACTCAAGGCCACAGATCTTTGTTTCCTGTTACACAAGGAAACCATGGAAGACCCCAAGGTAAAACAATAACCAGATGTGCTCTTTCGGTACACTGTGCTCCTTGCCTAATCCGCATCAACATGTCTCTGCAAACTCAAGTCTATACTGGAGGCATATCTCAGGCCATATCCAACAGTGCTTCGTAGATATCTTAATACATTCTTCACTGCTATCCAGTGAGTATGTCTCGGTTGACTCATGAACTGACTAAGTACATTCACTGCATAGCATATATCAGGTCTGGTGTTAACCATATACATGAATGATACAATCATTTGTCGGTATAAATGTGGATCGATATCGTCTGAATAAACATCATTCATTTTCTTCAAATCCATCACCATCGGTGTAGACATTGATTTTCACTTTGTCATACCAAACTTTGTTAATATCTCCATTATATATTTTCCTTGACTCAGGAAAATCTCATCAGTTCTCTTCCATAATTCTAGTCCCAAGAATTAGTGCATCATATCTAGATCCTTCATCTCGAAAACATAAGTCAATGCTCACTTGCATTCAACAATAAGTCTTTCTGAACTGGTAAGGAATAAATCATCCACATACATGACCAAGATTAGGCACTCGTCACCAACAATATGATAATATAAGTTTGGATCAACAACACTCTTGTTGAAATCCAAACTCATCAAGAATCCATCCATATTCTTGTACCAAGAACGAGGTGCATGCTTTAGTCCATACAGGGATTTCTTCAACCTGTACACATGTTTTCTCATCGTATGTCATAAATCCCTCTGGTTGCTTGATGTAAACTTCTTCTTCAATCTCATCATTGCGAAAGGTTTTCTTTACATCCATCTGATGTAGTTTCCAACTCATGGATGATAGTATGGATGGAAGTGTATCGGGCTACTGGATCAAATGTCTCATCATAGTCAACTCCCTTTGTTTGTGAGAATCCTCTGGCTACAAATCTCTCTTTGTATTTCTCAACACTTCCATCAGCTACATGCTTGATCATATAGATCCACTTGGAAGTCACTACAAACTTCTTTTCTGGTCTCAAAACAATATCCCATACATCATTCTTCAAAATGGACTGATAATATTTTGTCATGGCATCTTGCCATACATGTGGACCTATTGTTTCTCCATGACAAGAAGGATATGTATCAACAATGTGGCTCATGGCTGAAGAATAGCTCAAAAATGTTTTTGGTATCTTTCTCTCTCGAAATGTGCCTTGAGGACTTTCATGTCCCTTTGCCTCTTGCAGAGTTTGTCAAGCCCAGATAGGTCATTTATGGCCTACTACAATGTCTCTGTGAATATCAACTGGAGCAACTGGATCAACTGTATCAATTACTATCTCCCTCTAGACTACTGAAGAGGAAGAAGGTATTGTCTCACTCTCAATATCCATCTGAGATTGTCTAAATCTTTGAAAGACTATCTCTTCTTCAAATATAACATCTCTTCTTACCTCAATCTATCTCTGACCAAGGATGTAGATCCAATATGCTTTCGAAGATTCATTGTATCCCACAAATTTACCCTTTCTCCCTGAAGGGTCTATATTGGATCTCTTCTCTTTGGGTACATGAAAATATACTGGGCACCCATATATCATGAAGTGTCCAATATCATGCTTCACTTTGGTGAAGGATTCTTCAGGAGTTATGTTATTCAAAATCTGGTGAGGACTCTTGTTCTGAACATATATTGTTGTCATGCATGCTTTTGCCCACATAATCATAGGAAGACTCTGATCATGCATCATTTCTTTGGTTGCCTCAATGATGGTTTTGTTCTTCCTCCTCAAATATTTTTGAGTCCCTTTGAGTCAAGTGACTCCCTCTAAATTTTGAAGGATAAAAATCTTCCTTTGTTGTTAACCTACCTGGAACAAGAAAACAAATGAAAGGAAACAAAACAAGAATATCTCCTAGAGGATAATAATGAGTACATATCTAGAATCAAAACAATTTAAGGATTGTTGTCATAGATACAATACCTACTTGTAGTGTAGCAAACTTAGAAATGTAGGTTAGAGGTATGATAATTAAAACAATCAAACTTGGAGTCTTCACTTCCAGTGTGTTGTGTTAGCACTCTATAAATCTGTTTGGTTGATAAATAGATGATGAAGGTAACCTTTTCAACCAACTTTGAGACCTGAAACTAGCCTTTTGGATCTGGAGAGGGCTCTCTCAGAAATGGCGCGGTCTCCACGCAAGATATGACTTTGGAAACAATGGCTAGATTTAAGCACCTTTAATGTAAAGGGTTCTAGTTATATTGGCACAAGAAAGTAAGACTTGGGCTATGGATTCGATTTGAGGAAATGACAGAGATAAATGACTCAGTGACCGAACTTGAGAGGATAAGGCTAGGCCAGCAATAGTCTTCAGTGTAAAACCATAATGTGGTGTGAGAAAAAACATGAAGTAACTTAGGAGCGTTGTTGTGAGCGAATTCAGAGTTAGCTCTTAGAGGAAAATGTTTTGTCTAAGTGGTGCGAAAAAGGGGCGCTGTAAAGCGAATCTGTAGGTTCAAAAATTTGTTCCGAAATAGACGGTAAAAGATATGAAATAAATATAACAAGAAGAACATACACGAAGAAAGAGGCACAATACATCCAACTATTACAACTATAATCTTTTCATCATATCACATGACCTTTGCGTTAAATTTCGGTCAAAACTCAGATTACATACAATAGCAGTCGTCTACCCAATTTTCCAACCAACCTGGCTTACATCGAAAAAATGAAATATATAAACAAGGGCGTCGCATGGGCTTCCTTGCTTTCTAACTGCTAACCCTAAAGCTAGGGAAATCAAGCAACATACGCTGGAGACTCTTCGCATGTCCAAAAATAGGCAATAATCACGTTTGTTCACTTATGACTATTTTTAGTTTC
>SNQJ01S0081550.1:64826-75117 GCA_010110895.2 Picea sitchensis
TCCATTAGGTTGGGTATGCAAAGATAAAATATTGCAAGTAACACAACAATGTGATCTAAAGTTTGCAATTACATCTAAGTTTGTAGATGAGGTTGAATTTGATGTGATCCCACTAGATATATGTGGAATTGTGTTGGGTAGTCTATACTTATATGATTGAAAAGCAATCTTCTATCGAGAACATCATCAGTATCACTTGTTTAAAGAAGGAATTGAGTACATAGTACATTCACATTCATTCAAAAATGACAAATCATTGGCACTACACAACAATTAAAAAGGGTTGTTAATGCAAGTTGGAATTTGGAACTTATGTCTATGCAATGTAAGGAAGAAAATAATCCTAAGCATGAAAAGGAAGTGTCATTTCACTACAATGCACCTGTTTTGGTTGATAGTGTTTCTATGGTTAAAAGTCAGCATGGTTTGGGTACAATCTCTTTCACATATTCAATGTTTATATTCAACTTATTACTCATCAACAGTATGTGGTTGGTTCCGACAATGTTGAATGAAGATGTGATTAAGAATGTGATTAATTTAGTTAACAATGTCAGTGCAGTGTTGATTTTTGTATTGCTGAGTCAGATGTATAGGTTCCAGGAAGAATGGATAGGTGATACAGGACAAGTGAGACAAACATTTTCTCACTTATTTTCTGAATGATTTCATACTTTTTGTGGCCAAAACGATTTCCAGTGGGAAGGTTTGATCCAGGTGGATCATCTTAAAATTCGATAGAGTTAAAGTATTCAAAATGCAAAGTAAATCTTACAAAGTGGAAGAGCTCGTCAACAACTTTCCAGTGACATTCATTTTGGGAAAAATAGCCTCTAGATGACAAAGATATCAGCAGTTGAAGTTTCGTCAAAGATGGTAAAAAATGGTTAGAAATGGTTAAAATAGTGTAATTTGGGGCTATGGGAATTGAACCCAAGACCTTAGGATAAGGCCACCATGACCCCATGGTTGGGAAAAAAGGGGGTATTCAAGGGCTTATCCCTCAACCTTGCCAACACCGAGGCCCCCTTGGTATTTAAATGTTATTAAACCATGCCATATATCCAAAGTCCATATAATATAACCAAAACCCAACCATATAAATACGCCAAAGTTCAACCATATGCCATATCATATATCAAAACCATATGTTATAATGCCAAATTTCAACCATATGCCATATCATATATCAAAATTGCATATGCGGTGGGAGGAGAAGCCCGCGGGTTTGACCCCGTGACTTTCGCCCCCCTAACCACCACAACTACCAATGCGTCACCACCATGAGACGTGGTAAGAGGTGTCACGATAACCTTAAAAAGTGTCAAATTTGATGGGATTTGGGTGGGCGTGTGGCCTATGGCCCACGCCCCTTTTGGTTTGTTTTTCCATTATTTAAATGAGACATGGGCATGGATCCCGAGGGGGAGTTTTGATGCGTGCAGAGACTGGCACGCAACCCGATGTGGTTTTGCACGTGGACTGAGGTGGTTTTTCATGCAACCCAAGGTGGATTTGCATGCAAACTGAGGTGGTTTTGCACGTAGATCAAGGTGGTTCTAGATTTTCACGCATCCCGAGGCCGTATGGACTATACAGATCAGAGGCAGATTTTGGGAACTGTGCCAAGAAGGGCATTCTGAGTCCAGTTTTGAAATATATTGAGTTTATACTCAAAAGTCTTGGTTTTTCGCAAGGATTCCAGATCCATCTTCTATTTTTTCATTCAGGCATCCAAACATAAAAGTGCTCACAAAATCTTTTGGATACACAGAAAGGTATTCATATTCATACTTAAAAGTCTCATAATTTCATCTTGCAGCTGTTGTTGAAGTCTGTTACTGTATATGACAGACATAATTCAGAATTGACTTTGTAAGCATTTGAATACTTAATCTATCAACCTTCCCATTTGGAAAGTGTCCCGAAGACATATCTAGGGGGTCTGGTGAACTCCGTTACCAATTCTTGTTCATAGATGGTTTGCTTACATGTTTATGTGCTCATGTGCTTGATGGATGTTCTTTAATTTTGCATTACAAAGGTGGTTAACAGTTAAAAATTCACATGAAAATAATGGTTAAAAGATCTTGAATTTTAGATCAAGTTAATTTTCAGATCAGAGGGTCCCATGTACAATACATAAGATGTCATCGACAAATAATAAAGGGGTTATCGCCTCCCTTTCCGACACCAACACTCCTCTCAACAGATCGAAGGATACACCTTGTTTTAATAGTCTACTTAAGGCTTCCACAATGATTAAAAAAATAAAAGGGGATAAGGGACATTCCTGGTGAAGTCCCCACGATTCTTTGAAGAATCGATATGGGGAGCCGTTAATGAGGACGAAAAAAGATGTGTTTTGAAGGAATCCCATAATTATTCAATTCAACATTTTCAAAATTATCCCCATATGGATTAGCACCAACCGAAGAAAAGTCCAATCCACTCTGTCATATGCTTTTGAAAAGTCAAGTTTAAGAATGGTCGCATTCAAAATTTACTTTTTTATCGAATGAACCTCTTGTGCAATGGCTACCACATCGTGGATTTGACGATTTTGGAGAAATCCAAACTCTTCCTCCCCAATAATTGCTATCAGAATATTCTTCAACGACATCATGATAACTTTGGAAACTATCTTATAAACCATGTTACAACAATATATGGGTGTATAATCATCAAAAGACTCACCGTCTTGCATTTTAGGGATTAGACATAATAATGTTGAGTTAAAAGACCCAATCACTTTATCACTCCTCTATGATTCCCTTATCATCATTAGTAAGTCATCCTTGATCAAATCGTAGAAGGATTTGAAAAACTAAATTGTGAAACCATCCAGACCTAGGATTTTTCCATTTTGCATTGAGGAGAGGGATACTGAAATTTTTGAATGGAAAACTTCCTCCTCCAAATATTGATTCATTTCAATTATCAAACCATTGGGAATTTATCCACAACATTGAGGATGTCTTGAATTGGGCACCTTGTAAGGATTTGAAAAGATTCTAAAAAAATCTAGCTCATGTCTCAACTTTATCTTGAAAAGATCTCAGCAGTCTCCCCTCATGGTCCTTGATTTTGCAAATTGTGTTAAGATTCCTTCTAAAATTTGCAAACTGGTGGAAGTATCAGGTGTTTGTGTCTCTATATTCCAACCATAGTGCTATACTTTTAAGCCTCCACTCTGGTTCTTCCTTCTCCAACCATCCATTTCTCTAGGCTTCCAAGGATTTTAATTCCTCTAAGAGACTCGGGCTAGGGGGAATTTCATCTATAATTTTAAGGAGTTGGGAAATATTCCCTTCTATTTCTCTTATGTGTCTTTGATTTCACACCCTCCAGATTGGAAACCATTGTTTGGTATCATTCTTCACTCTAGATAAATTCTATGCAAATTGAATCATCATAGGTTCAGTTGTTTCCAGATCGAGTATTTTCAAAGTAGAAGAAACCAAAATTTTAAAATCCTCTTCAACCATCCAAACTTTACTCATCTTCAGGTGCACTAGGGTAGCCTCTCCTCCCATCATGCAATTTAGAATAATAGGATGGTGGTAAGAAATTCCACCTTCACCAACAAAGGCTTTGAATTGAAGTCCCATTTCCAGAAACCCTTTCGACAATAGAAACCTATCTAACATTTTGGAAATAACGTCTTTCCCCAATATGAAATTGAACCAGGTTGGGGACAACTTGCAGGGTACCATTTCTACTAGATGCATGTACCCTAGAAAGGAAATAAAATATTCCTTTTGTCCTTCCACCTTGGGGTTTTCACCCCAAACCTCTCGTATAGAAAGGGGGGAATTCAAGTCACCCCTATGATAGACATGGGATCATCAAACACACCTGCATATTTAAGGTCCTCCCTAAAGGGAATGTTGTTAGCATATGGACCATATATGTTTACTACTGATAAAGTGAATTCAAGATATTTAAACTTTAGCTTAACGGAAATTTCTAACTTGAAAGAGGAAGAGGCCAGAGCTTTAAAATTAGGGCTCCACCTTGTAATTAAACCCCTTGACATACCTTTGACATCAAGAGTGAAAAAATACGAGTTATTGAGCTAGGGTGCTAAGATATTCCTATCTTTCTCTCTAGGGAACAATGTCTCCTGAATCATAATCACATCTGGCTTAAGGCTCAGGAGTAGTATTTTGAGGGATAATATTTTTTGAGGGCCCCTAATCCTTCTCACATTAAATGTGAGAAAAATCATCGAGCGTGGGGTTTCAGGACACTCCTCTCTCTAAGGGCCCTGGCAATGGAAACCTACTTTCCTTTCTTAATTTCAGTTGTGTCCTGCTCTTGATCCTTATGAATGTTGGAATTCCTTCCCACTAGATTTGCATGAGGGGTGTTAAGGGAAAGTCCCCCCTCGGACGAAGTCATCTCCTTCTTCCTGGATTTAGAATGAAGAGAATAACTTTTGGCAGCAAGGGAGGGAGAGAAGGGAGTCGAGGGATGGGGAACCTTTTGAACCAGAGTCATTAATGAGCAAGGGATATGTAATGGAGGAGGAAAAAGGTGACTAAGGTAGGGAGATTAGATAAGGAGGAGGGGAGGGAAGAAGGGGAAGAGGATCCAAGGAAAGAGGGGAGGGAAGGGGCTGAGGGGAGAATAAAGGAGGGGGGGACAAGATGTGTAGAACCCAAGGGAAAAAATTCAAGGCTGGAGGTAGGGTCCAAGGGGACTAGAACCTATGCATTTAAAGGGGAAACAAGAGGAGAGTTCATAGGAAGGGAATGAGCAACAAAAATTACCAAAGGAAGAACAAAGTTATCATCTATAGGTAATTGAAAGGAATAAATAGAGGGAGGCTCTGAAAGGATACCTATCGAGTCTATTGCCTAGACTTCTTTTGTTGAAGCTTGAGACTTATCTTTTTCACTAATAATCAACTCCACTCTTCGACCTTCAATGTGGTCTACCTCCTGTACACCGCTTCTCCCTATGGTCTATTTTATTCTCCATTCATTACGAGAATGTTGATAATGGGGGGAAATGCAACTGCATTGAACTTTGGTGTACCCAATCTCATGATAGTCGTAGAATATAAAAAGTAGTTTCCAGTCATCTACCTTCTGATGCCATAATTTTTCACCGAGCACTAGATCCACTATACTCACAAGAACTTCATGCACATCCACTCTCCATTGTATCTACGCCCACCACCTATCAAGTTTGGAGGCCCATTTGGGTTCCAGTTTGATAAAATTACCTAGTTTGATCCCAATCACTTCAAGGGATTACCACATCCAAAAAAACAGTTGAAAACCCCACATAATTTCCCAAACCCTCATAAGGGACATCGACTCCTTTAAGGGGTCAAACTCTACTGTCCACATTTTTAACATTAATCCCAAGGGACCCTGGGTCCACTCCTTATCTAGGATCAATTTACAGTATTCTTTTGACTGTAGAAGGAAGAAATTCCACCCACACTAGAGAGTATGTGTTTCCAGCGAGTAGCCAAGAAGCAATTTCCAATTTCCATCGACCCATATATCAAAAGCCGCTTTTCCTACCATTTTACCATTGAAGTGGCCTACCAAGGTCCGATTCGCATACATTGAGACTTCCGAAATCTGTACATATTTCCCCAAAATCATCTGTACATAGCCTTTTTCTCACAAACGCACCTGGATTGTTTTTTTGGGAATGTGTTTTCACTGCCCAAGACTTCCTCCAAGGCCTTACTCTGAGAATTCTCATCAACTTCCTTGAACTTACCCACCGAGGAGGGCACAAAACCACAGAACAAGGGAACTCTATCACCCTCAAATCATCTGTCAGGAATATCACCACAAAAAAGAACTGAAAGAGGATTATAGGAATGGACCTTCTTTTCAGTGCCATAACTTTGAAAATCCTTTTCTCGCTCGAGGATTCTCTTTGCACGAGTGACCAGGATCCCATATGTTCCTAAGGATGTTTCTAGATCTACTAAGGGAGGGGAACTAGAGGAATTCGAATTCTCGATGGTATCCTTATGCGTGAAAAAGGATCTTTCACCTGGTGGGATGAGGTCATAGTCCACCTCTATGTCCTCCTCGTACTCCATTAGGTTGGAATATGCTCTGGAATCTATGGGGAAACACTCCATGTGGCCACCTACTACTACCTTACGAAAAGACAAAAATGAGACAAAAAGGGTCTAGGATTCTGCCTAGGAAGAAAAAGCATCAGAAAAGGGCCAGTGGCTCTATCCCCTAGTCCTATAGGCCAAAATACATGATGCCCGAAAAAACCACCGTAGATCCTCCAAAATCATGCCCAAGAAAACTCGTCCAAAGTAAAACTTTATGTTTATCCATTTCATATTTGTTGTTATTTTCATATTTTAATTAATTTACAATCATTCATGGATGTTTTATACAAGGTGGTCACAAACAAAGAAGAGACATGAAAAGTATTGAATGGAATTGGAATAAGTATGGGTTGTTAGTATTTGGATTATGAAGGGTTAATTAAACAATTTGTAAGTAGCTATGTTGTTTTACCTCCCCTATTTTATAAATATTGGAAAAATTAGAAACTTTTAGTTATATCTAAACTTTTCCATGGCAAATAAAAATTGCAAGGAACAAAGAGTGGAGTGGATCCAACAAAATATATTTTGAAAATGACATGAGGCGTAGCTTTGAAAGAACGTGTATCATTCATGAAATATTTATTGCTATGGTAAGTTTATTGATTTCCACAATCCGTATATACTATAAATGTAGGTATACTCATTACACTTTATTTCTATGTTTGTAGATGGCAGATAGAGAGTTTGGACAAAATTAAACTTATCAACAAACCATTGCAAATAATCCAAGTACAACATCCCCTACACATGATAAAGAAAAGATGCATGCTAGCAACTCGAGCAATAAATGGTAATCAATATAATTGAATGTTATAACTTTTATGTTTTGGAACATTTGTTTGTAAAAATTAGACATTTTATTTAACTTGGACCTTTATATTGTTCCACTTTGGTGTGATGATGGGTTACAAATAATTGTAACAATTAATTTTTGACATTTTGTTTATTAGATACATTTATGTTGTCTCATTTTGTATGACTAAGGGTTCTTTATTTTTATATAATGCAATGGGTTTCTTATTCTTTGTAGTGTATGTTGTCGATTAAATATTTGCATGATTTATAATATTATAATGAATAGATGTATAATCCAATAATATATTTGTATAAATGATACAATACATTGATGCAATATTTATATCCAAACACACTAATTAAAATATAAAAACAATTATTTTTCTTGTTAATATTTGAAATTTTGTTTAAAAAAAGAAACAAGAAGTTGCATTTGCGCCATATCTACAAAAATATTAAATAGTGCATAGGGAATTCTCGTAGTGAAGAAAATCACCATTATATTCATTTGTACACATTGGTGCATGCTCAATATATAATCACCAATTTGCAAGAGATTATATCACACATTGGTGCTCATTACATGTATGTACACAATGGTGCTCCTTGTATGTATGAAAGCACTGACACGTTTATAGAATAAAATACAAGCATTGATGTATATAACATGTATTGGGGCATGTTTAATTGATAGAATTGATGTTTAAATATATAATAAGTGCATCAATACCCCTTATTACAACAACATCATTGTCACCTTCAATGTCATCGTTATCATTGTTCTTACTATTACCATTATTTTTATTGTTATTGTTATCATTGTTCTTACTATTACCATTATTTTTATTGTTATTCGGATATAGCGATGCATGGGGAATAGGGATTGCAATAACCAATGTAGTGGAGATGTTGTCACTCTATCAAACATTGGAATTAACAAAGGCTAGAAGATTACAAAATATCATAATAATTGGAGATTCCACTAATGTCATAAGATACATGCAAGCCGGGACAACCTTCTAAGACACCCTCCTCGCAAGGGATATCTCCAAATCTCAATCTCTAGCTGAATATTTTGAAGTAATTGATTTTTTTTAGGTCTTAAGGAAACATAATCAACTTCCTAATGATAAAGTAAATGAGGGCATTGGATTAGGGGAAGGAATTTGTAGAATAAATTGGGGTATGAAGGGGGGGGGGGATCGGGTGGTATGGTTCCTCTCCTATTTGTTTGTAATCTAATTAATGCAACAAATCAATCTCAACTAGTTTCTCCTTGCACATGCAAGGACATGACTAGAAATAAAGTCCTCGTGAGTCTATGTTTCTCATTCATTTCTGGAGGTGATGAGGAGGTTTGTTCAAGATCATTTGGATGTGTGCATGTGGTCTATCTAGCTTGCTCTTGGATGTTGAGGGTCTCATAGTAGTCACCTAGGAATTAGGATTATCACTTTCCTCCTTCTCTATTCTTTTCTATGTTTTTTCTAGAGTGAGGGGTGAAGTGAATAGCCTGGGGTAGGGGGTGTGGGGTTTTGTGGATCTTGTGGAGTTTTTAGAGTCATCCAATGGTTTCTTTCATTTATAAGNTGTAATCTAATTAATGAAACAAATCAATCTCAACTAGTTTCACCTTGCACATGCAAGGACATGACTAGAAATAAAGTCCTCGTGAGTCTATGTTTCTCATTCATTTCTGGAGGTGATGAGGAGGTTTGTTCAAGATCATTTGGATGTGTGCATGTGGTCTATCTAGCTTGCTCTTGGATGTTGAGGGTCTCATAGTAGTCACCTAGGAATTAGGATTATCACTTTCCTCCTTCTCTATTCTTTTCTATGGTTTTTCTAGAGTGAGGGGTGAAGTGAATAGCCTGGGGTAGGGGGTGTGGGGTTTTGTGGATCTTGTGGAGTTTTTAGAGTCATCCAATGGTTTCTTTCATTTATAAGAAAGTAGTTTTGTTTCTTTGATTTCATTTCAAATTATTTTGGCTATCTAAATGGGAGAATTGGGGAAATTCTTTTTGATAGGAATATATTATTACAATTAGCATGGAGTTTATCACCTGTTGTGGAGACTTATAGTTGGTTTAGAGAATAATCTAGTATGAAAGGGTGTCATTGTTGACTTGGGCATTGTGTATCATGTGTGCTACTGAAGACTAGAAGGGGAATCAAAGGTTGTGTGTGGTAGGTCACTATAGCATAAGTATAGTTAGTGATTTTTGCACATAAATGGACATGATGGCAAGAGAATGGGAGTACATAGCCTCAATGGAAGCATAACTTAGGACCAACATGCAACAATAATTGTTGCTCAATTGTATGCATTTAGATAAAAATAAAAGGAATTCACTATGTTTATGGGAAGTCACATGAAGAAATATGAAATCATGGAAGCCAAGTTGGACATTTTGTTTTCTTTGGTAGCTAAAATTATTGAAAGCTCACATTGTTCTTTAGAGTCTGCTCAATCCTCTTCCCATGTCTCAAATATTTTTGTAGGATCAATTCATCATGTTCCATAACAATTGAGTGAGGAAATTACTATGGTTCAATACCTTCACCTATGAGAAGTATTAATTTCATCGTTTCCAACCAAGATTTGTGAAGCTCAAGTTTAGATTTAACTAGATTTATTAGACCTGTTATTTGAAGTTGCACATCTATTATTTGGATGCCTAGATCTGGTATGAGTGTTCAAACATGCTAATAACAAAAAGTTAATCTAATGGAAGTCTATTGTCTAACAATTTTCCATTTGTTGATATATTGTGAAGGCTTGATCCAGATTTAGGAGCGAAACGAACTGATTAACAGACTGAATACAATATACATAGAGATATGCAGATTAACACAGATATCAAGTGAACAACATCTTCTATTGAATAATTAAATAGGATGAAACTGTAAAACTGCAAAAATGAAACACTTTCTCAAATGGTGGTAGCTATCTCTGAGAAGAGATGTCGCTGCTACGCGCATCCATCTGCGAAAATGAATTACAATGAGGATCTTGAGGCCTTTTTTATATTACTCATGAATTCCAAAACCCTAAACATCCAAAAACCTAACCCTATGAGTTGAAACGTCAAAAGTCATGTGGGCCCCTAACCGCGTGATAGCCCGTTGGAAAGGTCTTTCTCATAACTACACATTACATCATCAAACTATGACTTATTACACATTTTCACTGTGGCAAGCCAAAAAAACATTGTTTAGGCCTCCAAAATGGCGCTGGAAGTACAACAAGATGTGATGACATGAAAACATACAAAATAAGCCAGTTGGATTAGGTGAGAGGCCACCAATATCCACCTAGAAGATATGTAGGGCTTAAGAGAACCCCATAAGTGTAGAACCCACAATTACAAAGAAGTACAGAAGAACGTG
>SNQJ01S0081551.1:0-35411 GCA_010110895.2 Picea sitchensis
TTAAATCAAGCGAATCCAATCATTGATTACCGAAATTAAAACTAAATCCAACTCATGCCATAAACAAAATTCAATTTACAAATCCAATCATATACAGCAATATACAGCAGTGCATGTTTATATAACCAAGCAAATCAATAATGTCTAACCGTTACGGGTCATATCTTTTTCATTCATTCCCTAATCACCATTTTTCATGTCAACCGGGTACACACATCAGATGTCCTTCACCTTGCCCCCTCATGCTCTAAAATACCCGTTGGCCATTTATTATTGGCCACATACCTGTTGTTCACCTGACCTGTCCTTTTTTTGCCCAACAGATACCCATTCACTAAATTCCAACCCCGTTTCGGTCATTCACATTCCACTCACACTCCCTGCTTATTAGAGACCCAATTTCCTTCTCCTCTCCAACATCTCATCCAGCCATAAGTTTTCGCCTACTTACGTGTGTTCATTGTGTAGGTACCGGTGGAAAAAATGGCGCCCAAAAGTAAAAATTTAAATGTGGAGGAAAATCCATTTCTCCCACCTCCTGTCGATCTCGACCAGATCCGATTAATAGACAAAGACTATTTAATCTTAGAAACTAGGTCTGATTTTGATTTCATCGAGCTACAATCATGGTTTAAAGACACATTCATCGATCAGAGCGATGAAACTAGGCTTTGGCAGTCAAGTTTCCCTCTGTATACTTTTCCCCAAGTCTATTATTTTCTCGAATTTGTTCTCAAATGCCAAGCACACTTCCTCCCTAATCAGAGATCCATAGTATCTTTGTCTAGAGAAACATTTTTCCTTATTACACCCGAGGTCATCGATCAAATGATGCAGGTACCCAGAGCCGAACCCTGTTCTCCCCTCACAATTGAAATTCTAATAGAAATGTATCATAACCTATCTTTTCCCCAAAGAGCACAAATCTTTGAGTTGTTCCTTCCACAAGATGCCCAATTCCCTAAGAAGAATCCTCCCTATCATTCTTCCATATTTTCCGAAAAGGGAAATCATATTATCTCTACACTGTGTTGTTTTCTCATTTACTTCTGAGGTGAATGGGTGGATGAACCTATCCTAGGTTTCCTGTCCATTTTCTCTATTGAAGATAAAGTTGCCACCCAATTTGATTACAATGGTTTTTTGGCCGAGAACCTGCACGAGCAACTGGCAAGTTTCCCTAGAGAAGGCATGTTCTGGTATTCTTCAATACTGGCCTACATGTTTATGTTCTATCAATCAGACAAATTTTCCTTTCTCATTTAGAATATGGACAAGGACGGAAAACCACAAGCAGTAAATCTATGGACGTCGTTTCTCAGAAGAAACTCCACTGAGTTCAATTTCAAACAATTAATCGAGTTGTTTTATCACCCAGTGGTAGGCATGCTCAGTGGAAGACCATAACCAAGGATAAACGAGGAGATCCAAAGAGTTCTTCACCTTTCATATATCACAAAGACTGGGGATTGGTTCCTATACTAGAATCACATGGAGATCAGAGTGTATGGGTGTGAACTAGCTCCACACAAATTGCCCAAGTATGTGCCTGTTCGAATATTTGCACTGGAGTATATTCGTCAAATGATAAAATTAGATGACATTCATTTTCTATCTCTGAAGAAAAAACAACAGATGAGGATTAAAGGGAAAATATGAGCATTTATCTGCAACCTTCGAGCTATTGGGGATGAGGCAGATAAATTGTTAAAGGAAATGAAATTTAGCACCATTTTCATTTGGTGTTATTATCCAAGTGGGATCATTGCGGAGATGAGATACAAAAAAAAAAGGTCACCTTATGCTCAAACCCTCAAACCAAAAATTGAAAAGTGCGTGAACCAGACATAGTGGGAGGAAAATACTCTGGTATATATTGAACAACATGAATCTCCTTCAGTTTATTTTTCACAGACTACCACTCCACAGGTACCAAAGGAAAAAAGGCCAAGAAAGGATGCCTCTCCTTTGATCATTGGGGTGTCAACATAATATTTTCAGGTATACAACAAGAGACCCAAAACCACTCATGCTACTCACATGTCTGGGGAGGAAGAGCCCTACTCTGCCAAAGTGATTGAGGGAAAACATCAGGTGGTGTCCACTTCTTCTTCAAAGAAGAGGACGGATATAGATGTGACCACCCAAACTCCACAAGGATCTGTACCTCTGAACATTTTTGAAAAATATGACATGATTAAAAAGAAGAACCAGATGTTGACCAACAACACCTATGATAAGTTATGGAAGCAAACCTCCACAACAAAACATAGACTGTTGTCAACTTTTGACATAGATAAAGGAAGAATGAATCTAGCATTTCTACAAGCACAGGTGTCTCAACCCAAAGATATCACTGACTACAAAAGGTCAACTATTGTTTTTGACACCCAAAAAGTCCATCCAGCTGACCAGATGGATTTGCATAGACAGGATGGAGAAATGGTTTTCTCCACATTGGCACATGCTTCCTCTATGACAACAAAGTTACATGTATCTCTAAACAATGTTCAGACCCAATTGAAGTTGGAAAAGATATCCTCTTTTGCAAAGGATAACAGAATAAAATCCTTAGAGGATTTGGTGCTCAAGATTGGGTATGATCCCTCGAATGTAAAAGAAGCAGAGGATATGTTAAACAAAAATAATGCTGACATTGAATCTCTAAGAAAACAACTAAAATTTCCACCAATAGAGGATTCAAAAGCGAAAGAAATAGCTGAGGCAGAAGACGAGAAAGAGGAATTGTTGAAGTTAATCATGCAGCAGAACGCACAGATCAAGGAAATGGAGGCATAATTGGAGAGGTTATTGAAAGATAAGGAACAATAAACCTCGATGGAAGTCATTACATTGAGTGCAGTTCCCCTTATGGAAGTCAATACAACAGTTGTGTCAACACCCACTACAACATAAATTCCATCGACAACTCCATTGACAACACTGGAAAAAACTGTGGAGCTAGCAAAGTGCATGGAGGAGATGACTCTACAAGGAACATAGATCAATAGGCTGAAAATGGAGGTTGAAAGTCTCTAGGATCTCAAGTATTCCTTCCAAACAAGATACAACATTGAGAGAAAAACATCAGAGAAGCTCAAACAAAAAATACAAAAGCTTCATAAACAAACAGTGGCAGGTAAGACATTAGCAGAGGCTAAGGAAAATATCGGGACAGAGATCTCCAACTCCATAAACGAAATTTGTCCCATGGTGAAAATCATGTTCGAGCAACATGATCTGGTGCTTAATATTAGACAGGTCATTGATAGTATAAGAAGAGAGTTGGGTGAAATGCCCTCGATAGCTAACGAGATCATCAAGTTCCTGAATTCAAAAACCAAGGAAGAGCTTGGAGACCTGAAAGTTGAAGACAGAACAAAAACTATCCTCGAAGTCAAAAGAGTGTTGACCAAAAGAGGATTAATGTTGCAGTTGGAGGAGAAATCTCAGAACATGGACATTGGATTTCAGATATTTTTTAGCAAGCTTGAGGCCTTATAGAAAAAGGGCCTTCCTAGTTTACTTGTCCTAATTGATAAATTGATGACTTTATCTGATTATAAGAAAAAGATTGTCACCATGGCCAAAGACAGTTCCAAGTTCTCAGGGATACAGGGAAGAATCATAGGTGAAGTGTTCTTGGATACCTTGCAGCCTGACCTCAACATACAACATGAAATCAAGTACATTTTCCTCATGAAGCCTACTTTTGCTAAGTATATCGAGATGGATGAAATCTACCACCGACTATTGAAAGTTACCATCCCCAGTACACAAAGATGGGATGAGTTGTGAGAATCGATTGAGTAAAGATAAAGGTCTCATCCAAGTCAGCATCTAGTGCAGTCAAATTCATATGAATGACTCACCAACAGTTTTCCCCAAAATCAACATGAGAGATTCAACACATCATCATCAGTTCCTATATTTTGCATCTTGTGATCTAGATAGTTAAAAATAACACATGCCACGTCTAGGGATGATTTTAAGGATGGAAATTTATTTTAAAATGTAGAAACCTTGGCGAATCTTACTAATCCTTTATATTCCAATTACAAAATATTTGGCAGTGTTTTTGTAAAAATATTCAAATTTCTAAGGATTTTATATAGTTTGTATAAAATTTTGGTGATTTTTAAGGTAAAATAATTTTAACCTTTAGAATTTGGGTGAATCATTTTTAGAATATCGAATTGTTTTTTGGGAAAAACCATGAAAAATTAGCCCATGAGTGAAATTTATCCCCTAAAATCATCCATGGCCACTTCCTGATCATTGATGACAGGGTCGTTTGTAATTTAGATTATAAATACTTCAAACTTTGACGTACTAAGGGTTTATCTTTACGCCCAAGAAAGTTGTAATCACTGTAATTTTTTCAAGAGATTATTCCAGTAATACAAAGAGACGTTTCACAGGATTCCTACGTGTTAGTTTTTGGTGAAGTTTCCTTTGTCTTCGTAAAAAGTTTTCTTTCTCAATTATCATGTTGTTTTTCTAATCTAATATTTAAAAGAAGTTAAAGTTGCAGAATTTGCCATTTCGTACTCTGTTCTTAATCTTTTACAGATTTAAATTTTTTCCTTCTGATGTTACAACAAAGAAATTCTTAATTGCTTTTTTGTTTTAACTGATGTCTCACATTTTCAGCAATCCATCATTTTATTCCTAAAGAATCCAATAGTTTCACTACCTTTCCCTATAAAATGAATCTTATAAAAATTGTCTTTGATCTCCATTTTTATAAAACAGACCCCATAACCCAATGGAAGCGTAAGTGTCATTCAACCATTTTATTAAAAAATACAAACAACTCGATATTATTCTTTTTTAACTAGCCTAATATTTGAAAATCCAAACAAATCTAAATTTTACAGAGAGATCCCTCTCGGAAACTAGCAGGGCTAGATCCCAGTTTCAAAGTGGTTGGTTAAGGTTACCTCTTGTAAATTTCTTCTTCCCTTTTTAAAACCTCTGGGAATTTATAGAGTGCTAACAGCGAGGAGATAGGATTCCCCATAATCTAGATCAAAGGTGATGAGTCTAGTATCAGCAGGGTCGACTGCCCCCAGGGTGGAGAGTAATGAATTCCATTAAGTGTGATAGGTTTGAAGGAATTCCAAGAATGACATGGATATAGGGGATTGCACCAATTCATCAACCAAACTATAATTGTGTGCTTCCCTAGCCTGAGGGTTGTTGACATTCCATTGCAATGGGATGCGGGGAATCCTAAGGGGGGTTTCATTGTTAGGGTGTAGAATCATCATAGGTGGCCCTGTTGTAACTGGAACTTCTTCCAAAGTGATGGGAGTAGATTCAAGGGGTGCGCTATATTGACGACTGCACGTTTTTATAATAATTTATTCTTTGCTAGTGAGGAGGATAGTGTGATCTGCAGGAGTGCTAGGGTTTTGATATTGTCACATCGATGGTGGGGCAGGGTGAATTTCCTACTGGGTATTCCTCACCCCTTGGTGTGGAATATGGTTCTGTAACACTTTTGGGGGTGGTTGTTGCACGTATTTTTGTGGGGCCTGTTGAGGGGTAGGTGGTACTGGGGGACATGGTTCATTCACAGATTCTTTTATCCATTTAAAGTCGACTATTTGGGGGAAATGGTGAGTACAATGGCCATATTCACCACAAAGGGCACAATGGAAGTTTGTCCGGAGGTTTTTTTTATTCTTTCCTTGGAGTTTGTTGTGATTTCCCCCTTGGGGTTTCTGGTTCCCTTGATTCTAGTTTCCCCCAGCAGGTTGTTTTTGTTGGGGGTTATTTCCCCCTGGTCTTGGATTATTATTGTTTCAGTTTTTTCCTTTCTTTTTGGAATTATTCGACTGATGGGCCATATTTTCCATATTTAGTTGTTCAAAATTTTGAAATTATTGAATGGGAGAGGGTTGAACTAAGTTAACCCTGAGGTGTGGTTTTCCTTGTGGTGGAGCCATGTGTTGGGGATGACTAGGAAATGGAAAGTACCGATTATTTTGTGGCAATGATCCATATGGTACATAGGAAGGAGAAATGGTTTCACTAGTGCTCAGGGTGTAAGTTGAGGTAGAGAGGGTACCATAACTTGGTTGTACAACTAGATGCATCATGGGTGTTGATGTAGGTCCACTCGTGGGTGGAGGGGGTACAACAGGGTATGGGTGCTAATAAGGCGAAGGAGAGTAATAAGGGGGTCCTCCATATATCGGTGGATGTTTGAGTGTACCATACATGGGTGGGGGTTGGATTTATGGGTTGTGGTGTGTTTTGGTACTAATCAATCCCTCCGCTGAGTGAGACATCCCAGGTTTGTATTGGCCGAATGGTATAGGTATTGGGATGTCAGGTAGTACCATTTATAAGTATCCTGACTGTGCCTAAATGAGGTCATATTGTTGAGTCTTGCTGATGTATTCCTCTTCATATTGGGGGAAAGTGGAGGCCACATCTTTGGAAAGGAGGGAGACGAGTGATCTAAGAAATCAATCAAGGCATTGTTGTTTGGTGGTTTCTTCTTTGCATAAACTACGTCACCGACACCATTCGTGAATGTGGTCAGCAATATCTATAGTTGAGGTTTGTTTAAACTCAGGGAGTCATTCGAGACCATTGTCATGGTGGATTGGTAGTTGAAAGAAGGTCAAAAATTCTTTGGCCAATAATTCAAAAGTCACATGGGACCCTGATTTTTCGTCTACATACCACTTGGATGATGGGCCAGTGAGTGTGCGTTGGAATAAACTTAATAGGATAGAGTCATCCATAATGTTATTTGAAGAACACCATAAGTGGAAGGTCATGAAATGGTTGGTAGGGTTGTCTCCCACCTTTCCTTCAAACTTGGGGATGTCTGAAGGTAGTTTGGTGGGCATTGCAGGTCATGCAATATAAGATCATTCGTGAGCTTGCTCAAATCCGGTATGTTGAGGGAAGCCAAGTATGGCATCACAAGTGGTAGTAAAGGATTATTTACAACCATTGCATGAGTGGTTTCTGTACCTGACGCTTGAGGGTGGTGGGGTGGGGTTGTACTTCCCCCTTGGGAAGAAGTTTTTCCCTCGCTTTCCTGTAAAGGAGAGATAGTGGATGGTTGGCCTTGGGAAGTGGACCCAAGTAAAGTGGAACCAGGAAAAGATGATCCCAAGATAGTAGCACTCATAGGGGTGTGAGAGGGTGGATCCAATGAGTTGGCAAGAATAGGAACTCCCCCTAGAATAGGATGGATATTTAGCAAGTGAGTGGAATGGCGGGGATTATGTGGGTCCCCTATGATGTCCGACTAGCAAAGTGAATGTGTGCAAATGGTGATGAGAGTAATAAATGAACAAGAGACTTTGTATAAATTGGACCTTCACAATATATCTCATAATCGTTTTGTAATCACAAGAGAATTATACATAAATCAATTGACAAAGAAACATATATGTGGGTAGGTGGATTTTGTCCATGTGGGAGAACAAAGAAAACAAATTCTCGTGTCCTAAAAATATGTAATGCCCTTCCTCTCAAATAGCACTAGACCTTCCAATAGAACTCAACAATGGGGTTTGAAGCCACTGGAAGAGGAACTAGTGAAGGATAAAACAATCAGTTATAATGAGGGGTAGAGGGTGCATATCCCGAAAGAGCTGGCGATATGTCCCAATAGCCATTCAAAATCCGATCAAGGTGAAATCGAAGCCCACAATTGCCACTTGGGTAGATGTCCTAAAATTTCGTCACTAGGTACCTTGTTTAAAGTGTGACATTTAGATTTTCGGCCTTAGAAATGGGTCACGGGTTGGATCCTATCCAAGAGGTGGGTGTCTCAATGGGGGACACATAGAACAACCGGTCCTCGGCCTTCGACCCTTCAAAAATATCTCCCTTCCTTATGGTGTTAGGAACACTTGACTTAGAGGATTTAAAGTTCCCTATTTGACAACTTATAATGTTTGAAGATGTGAGAACCAGATAATGCGGAGTTATTTGGATGCATATCCCCGAGATCCTACCTAGACTAAAATTTTTATTTTGGCACCTCATGTGGAGGAAAACTTAGTGAGTTTTTAGAAAAAATTTAGATGTGGTTGTTTGTGAGATTGGGGATGTGAACCAATCTCATTCAAATTAAGTGGGAGTGGATAGTTCCTTCAAGAAAAGGGTGGGTTGTTTCAGAATCCCTTTGGGGGAAACTTACTTCAACCTCCACAATTTGAGATGAAACTATTGTGAGTGAGTAGTGACTTTGTGTGTGAGAAAGTGATAAAGTGTGCCAAATTTTTAATAAGTTAGGTGTCACCTTGCAACATGTGGACCTTGTGTGGTCCTTACAAGTCTTGATTACCTGTCTTAATAGATTCCATTGGTACAACCTTGTGGAATTTTAAAGTCCTCAGAGAACTAGGATGTGGACATGTGGGTCCTCACCAATCCTTTAAACTCCCTAATGTGATTTAATCTAAGAAAGATTCAAAACACTATCCTAGATTGTGGACATGTGGGCATGTATGGGCTCGTTACAATAATCTTTAAACTCCCCTAATGATGTAAACTAAGAAAGTAGATTCAAAACTAGCCTATCTTTGGAACATGTGGGCATGTGTGGGCCCTTACAAATTTAAGATGTTTTTGAAAATAAACTAAGAGGAGTCCCAAAGGGGGTTGTTGTCCTCACCTAAATATTTTTTCCTTAAGGGAGATGAAATCTTCCTTCAATCATTTTTCTAATTCTCAAGATCACTGTATGGTGAGAGAGAAGAGCATACTCTATGATTGAAGTTTGATTTTTGGTCCCAAAGAAAGTGTTTATATATGTGATATTGAATGATTCCAACTTAACTTTTACAATCAAAACAAGCCATCCATATGGCAAAATGAAAGGAAAAAGAGGAAAAATATGGATTTTAACCCCCTAAGTGCCTATGTTTTGACTAACCCTTCATGTGGAGAGGGAATATAAGTGTGATGCATATTACAAATTGCATAGAATCAATATTTATAAGGTTATGGGCCTTCAAAACATCACAAAAGACCCTTACAATGTTTAATTTCTGGACAGGTGCATGGGTCACAAAGTAGGCAGAGGCTCATGTAGCACCAATGCGCAGATAAACAATGACCTATTGGTGCAAGTACGTAGAATGCACTGAAAAACACAATTCTTTTGGCACACGTGCTCTGAATATGCGCCTGTGGGCTGAAAAACCTACGCACGTTATGATACGCGACCGGGAAGAAAATTTCGAATGAAATTCTCTTATCTCAACTCCAAATTTATCTTTTTGCAGGCATGTTTGGGTTGGTTATGATCCCTAGAAGTTAATTAAATAAAAAATAAGTGCTCAAATGACCCAAATGGGGAGGAAATTGATACCTATACCCAATGGAGCTGTCAATCTGTTGTATCCTTTTCGTCACCTGACTGAGCAAAAGAGGGACACTTGCAAGTCCATTTGGGTTAGCTGGATAGGATAGAAGTTAGTGCAAGAGTTAGAAATATCAAGAAAAAGAAATAAACAAACAACTAAGATAATAACAGTTAAAAAAACTAAACTAAAGTGCATAAGTGAATTAGAACCAAAATTAACCAAATAATTGACCAATATTCATGCCACCAATGGATAGATTGTATTAGTGGGAAAACACCAAAGAGAAAGGGAGACTTATGGGTCCCCTCTTCCTCCAAGGGAGGGCTCTTGAACCCCCAATGAGAGAGATCTTCTTACAAATAGAAAACTAAAAGAAAATGGTGAAGAAATCCAAAGCTCATTCACTCAAGAGGTGATGTGAATAGCCCAATGAAATGGTGCTTGTATGCTCCAATGAGGAAAGAGGTTCCTTGTAGGGGAATAGAGGCAGCATAACAATACAAATAGATTCTTGAAAATATAGTGCACCCATGGCCTCTTTTTATAGAAAAGTTTTTAGGAATTATCCATCCAGTCTTTAGTGTGAACAAGGGGCCCTTTAGGTCTTTGTCCAGACCCCCACTCCGATTTAGCTCAGATTTGGGGGTCGAATCGACTTAGGAGCTGAACCAGAAGTGGGTGGGAGGCCGACCAGAATCATTAATGTGTCGTTCTAAGGTGTGTGCGGATTTTTGCATCCATAGTCGTGCATCAGACGCATGTGCTCTTTCCCTGTGTTTTCAATTGGCACATGTGCACATGCTTCCTTTATATTCTGAGAGAATGTTGATTTTATATCTAGTTGTATAGTTAGTGTCCTTTTGAAATGCATTTTTGGGCCATGAATGAACTAATAGGTGTTTGGAGATGCTGGATTCCTGTAACCATTTTCGGACAAAATTTGAGTGATAACAATGGGTATGTCAAGGAAAAACAATGAGCCTGGATAAAAAAACAACCATGTGGATACAAATCCACAAACTGCACAGATAATTATTGTGATAAGATTATGAAAATTTTCCTAGAAATTGTTTTTATGCAATGTTTTCGCATAAGACTATGATTAACGTCTCTTTTGTCCAAGAATTATTTAAAGCAGGTGACCAATATTAAAGGTCTGAAAAAGGACCTGATCGAGGAAGAATGATCAATATTTTTGAAACAGCTGAATGAGAAAGGCATGACAAGTGTTTTGAGAAAGAACACCGAGGACGATGCTCCTTTAAGGGGGAGGGAATTGTAACACCCATGTTTCCCCCAACTTGTAATTAATAATAAAATAGGATTTACCATGCTAATTCATGTGAAAAGTGTAAATGTATTATTGTTTGAGTTTCCAATAACTGACTATAGGGTTGAAGCCTTGAAAGTACTGGCCATGATACCACTAGAGGAAAGAATGTGAAAACTATAAGGGAGGGTCATTATATCAAATAACCCAAAATTCCCTTGATGAGGATGATAAACCTCCTTCAGATCCCAAGGAGAGAAATATGTTAATGGATAAAGGACCAGTGGTTGAATTATCAACCACTCTCATGAATGGAAGCATGGCCAAAAATGCAAAATGTCAGCCCGAAGTACCACTGGGTATGATAATCCAAGATGACCAGAGTTCCCTTCTGACAGAAGGAATAGGATGGGTCTAGAACCATCCTAGAAGAAATATATACAAATGGATAAGGAGAATGTGAAGATATCTCCAATGGATAATGAAGAGAAGGTTGCGAGATTGATGTTGAGTGAGCATCTGATAAACCTCGTCGAGGCCATAACAAAGAAGGAAAATCTCTGAAAGTTTGCAGAGAGCAAAACTTGAGCAGAAGCTGAAACAAAGAACGAGTCCTTGAGAACTTCAAGAGTTCTTTGGTGATATCATGGCTTGGCACGAGGGTGACCAGAGTGATAAGAATGAATTCCTCTGAGACTATGGTTGGGTGGAAGGATGAACACCCACAGTTAACTGGCTACCACTTGTAATAGATAAGTAAATCACATATCTTGTGTATTTAAGTGGTACTGCCAATTAAAGTTGGATATCCTATGAATGTTGTAGGGATAGATATGTTTTCTCAATGATTTATATTGTACCCATTTTTGGTGTCTTCTTGATTGTATAATTAGGCAAGTAGGAAATTATATGCATGGGATATGTTTTATACTCGTAAATGCTTGTGTCTTATGGGGGCTTAAGCTAGAGCCACGAACTGTGAGTTCATCGACCTTGGGCATAATTTCATGTACGCATGTCAACCCTCCTAGTCATTCTGAGTCCCTTGGAGGATGGATTTTGTTAAATCTCACGAGAGATAGTGAACGGATGCACTGGCTCTCTGCGAGGGAAATAGACACCGAGAACCACTTAAGTTCTAGAGTTGAGGAATGAATGTAAGGGGTGCGTGGAAGAATTATTCCAACTGTTACATCCAAGATAAAGAGAGAAAATATCTTAAGACTTTCATAGATAACAAATCTCAGGAAGAGTAGTGAGATTGAAGTATTGAAAGGGAAGGCTCCTTTTTTTGAATGACGAATGAGAGAGAAAATATTCAGAAAGAGCCAAGGTCCGTTGTGACTATTCGATACGAAAAGGAGTGTGATCATTAACCCCTTGAGTCCTCTGAACTTTGCAAGTTCGACGAACTATGAGTTCGTCATAAGGGAAGTAGAAATCCCCGAAGTCCTGATGTTAATTTGGACCATGGATCTCTGGATCTGTCAGGATTGTTCTCGACCATCCGATATATGAGATTCAGAGTCCGCGATTTGGGAGATTCACATGTTGGAGTGACCAAAACCCCAAAGGAAAAGTTACAGAGCACTTAGGAGACAATGGAAAAGTCACTGAACACTTTGTAGCTCAGTAAGGAGTGCTTGAGAGAAATTTTTTAGGAGGGCACAAACATCCCTTTAAAGAATAGAAGGGACAGAGACCTTCGAGGTTGTTGGGCCTTGACCAAGTTTTGACTATCCTTGGTCAAGTTTGACCTATTTTTGGGACTTCGACAGGTTGTCGAAGGCAGAGCGCAAGACAAAGAGGAGATGGTTGGATATTGGCTCCTTTTAGGTCCCTTTTTAGGATTCATGATTATGTAAAGGGTATGGGAATGTCGGCCCATGGGTTTACCCATGCTTAGGCCTATTTTGTAAAATATAAATAAGTAGCTAGGTAATGTGAGAAGAGGCCACTCTGCTAAGCGCTGAAGTTCGATCTGTGTGATCAAAAGTGCTAAGTGCTGAATTTGGATCTATGTGATTGGAAGTGTGATAAGTGCCAAAATTTGATCTATGTGATCAAAAGTACCAAGTGTTGAGTAGAGATTTCTTTTGTGCATATTGTATGAGGCTTGCAGATATCAATGCAAGCGAGTGTAAGAGATTGAGAAGAGGATTAGTGTTGTAACCTAGCCCGAGGAAGGAGGATCTAGCGAGGTGAAAAAATATCCTATCCTCTACAGAGTATGGTTTGTGTGGCTCTATGCATGTAACTGATTTAAGAAGCTAATAAAGAAGACGAAGAGTTGGTGATGTAGCCCTAGGGTGGGGGTGAACCACGCACATGTTGTGTTGCTCTGATTTGTGTGATGTGTTGATGTGTTTATATGTTAACTTTCTTAGTGATTCGATATAGATGAATGGTAGATAGATATGTTAATGATATGTGCTTAATAGTATGGATCTGACCTATGTGGATGTGCTTAGTGCTTGAATATAGTATATCTAGTTAAATACTACAATGATTTGTAATCAGGGTTTTATCTGCGAAGTAAATACAGGTTGAGTATTGATGATCTATATTGATAAGTTCTTTGTTAAGGTTTTACAGTCACAAATCTGTGTCCCAACTAAGGTTGCAGACACTGGAGTCCTGCAACCACCCCCGCCTCTACCTTGGGTGAGACTTCATCTGCTTCGTAGGTGTTTCCAAAAGGGCTGATAGTTAGGGTTTTTTTGGTGCGTTGTTGTAGCGTTGAAGCCTGGGTCTACCCCTGTGCCAACAAATGGTTTCGTTGCCGGGACTGAAATTGTGATTTCTGGGAACTAAGGAAAGAGAATCTTTGTGCAAAGATCCGACCTAAAATTGTGAAATATTTGTGCGTATATTTGTCGCTCTAGTGTGCAGTATTCTACTCGATCTATGAAGCTCTGTGCTAAGAAAAGAAGTCATATCTAAAGAAAAGAGGTAAGATCTAAAAGCTTTGTTCTCTAAGAAAGGTAAAAGTGATATTTTTTTCTTAAATAGGTAAGATCTGCAAGCTCTACACTCTGATAAAGGTAAGAATAGTGAATTTTTTTAGATCCAGAAGCTTTGTGCTCTACTGAAGATAAGATTAGTGGAAATTTTTGTTTCTAAAGTATATATCTAGGTATGTTTGATAAGATTTGTCCTAGCTTTAAAACTAGGGCATTGATAGATGAAAGAAGATTTGATATGAGTAGATCTGATAAGAATAGTGAAAGATATGTTATACCTATGCATAGAGAGAATGTTTTGACAAACAAATGGATGCAAGATCCTAGAAAGAATTTTTTGCATGTTAGCTAATATGATCCTAGTGCATAGTACAGGAAAGGTTCAGGATCATTTAAAAGAAAATGAGGATTAACCCTTTGTTACAATTGTATAAGACCGATACATTTGGCTAAGGAATTCCCTGGTAGAAGATCTTGTTGTCTTTGTTGTAGATCTATGGACCATGAAGTATTGGATTTCCCTAGAATGATTGCTAAGGTTGAAGGAATGAACATGAACCAAGAAAACCCTAAGGTAGATCCAGAAACTGAGATTATGGAAGAACCCCAGAAATAATCAGAGAAAGTATTTCTACAGATGAAAGAAACCCTGAATGACCACCGACATATCAACTTATGAAAGATATTCAAAGAAAAAGAGTGCATTGAAAAAAGAATAGAAGACTTCGACATTGAATGTGTTCTGGATGATGAAACACAGGTGAATATCATGACAGAAAGAACTTGGGAACTTTTAGGGGAGCCTGCTATGATTCCTTCATTGGGAGGAATAGTATTATTCAGAGGAAAACCGATAACCCTATGTGGAAGACTTACCCAAATATCTATGAATGCTAATGGAACTTCGACAGAGGAAGATTTTGAGGTTGTTAAATTTATTGAGAACATCGCTCCAATTAATATGTTACTAGGAAAACCTTGGATTGAAAGAGATCAAGCTAGAAGAAAGGAATAAGAAGTCTTAGAGCAAAATAAGCAAGAGTTGAAAGATTTCATGACTAGGAGGATCACACATTGAAGAACAGGAGAATAGATTGAAGCTACTTAGGATCAGAGAATTGGATGTTGAAGTTTCAAGAACACAAGAATATTTGCAGAATACTGAAGTACCTATCCCAGATAGAGAAGAAGTATTACCCTTGAATCTTAGGAAAGAATATCAACAACACGAAGTTACTATGCCAAAAGAAGACAAGAATCAGAATGGAAAGAGGAATAAAAAGATGAAGCTTACTAGGAGAAAGGATTGAAATCTCATAAAGAAGAGAGCCAAGATAAAAAAGTTACATAAGGTTCCAGAGGGAACTTTGCAAAGGGAAAATTTACAAAACAGGAACTTTGTCGGGATATTAGAACAACCGTCACATGGCACTTTTCCATGGCGAAGCAATATATTCATTGGGAATAGTATAATTGTTAGACCGACCCCCCGAATGGGTAGAAAGGCATTTACGGTCAGACAAATCACCATCAGACTGTTGGGACCACACCGTAACGGACAAAACTGAGTTATTGGAGACTTATCGCCCGTTGGAGAGATTCATTGCTTCGTTATTTATTTATTCCATAAAACCTTGCATTGAGAACACTTTTTCTAACCATGAATTTGAGCATGAAGATTAGTTGATCCCACACAGTGATCATTGCACTATCACCATCTGTCCCGTTGCATTGACTAATTACTCTTCAAACCCGAGAGATTCGACCACAAGCGTGTATGTCCAAAGAACTTAGCGTAGTCGAAGAGTCTGTGAAGGAGGCACTGATTGACCTCATGAGTGAAAGTGTAATGTATGAAAGAGTAATGTCTATGGGTGTACAAGCATCATCGACGAGAGAAGTGAAATACTCTCCGTCGACTTCTCGTGGACTCGGGCCATCCTGACCAACAACAGAGAAGAGAACCAAGCACAGAGATGACCTAGAATATGCAAAGTTGATCCTGACCATATTACCCGATTACATCCCACCTTTGACTGACGTGGTGAGTTGAGATATTGTACCAAGATATTTTGAGTACACCATGGTTACTGCATACCTCCCAAAGGGTATACGCATAGTAAGAGCACAATAGGACAAGATCGCAGCGTTGAAGTTCAGTGAATTCAACCTTGGATATCGCAAGAACCATAGCATTCTCGCCCCATACAAATACTTGACCAGGACAAAGGGGAATAATTCAAAGATAATCCCTCAGCCGTAGATGATGAACCGCACACAGTCCACCCTGCTGAATGTAATGAAAATCCCACACTTCAGAAGGCACCAGGAAGTTAATGCCTATGTCAAGATCCTACTTTCATGTTACCATGGAAGCTACTTATGGCTCGATCGCCATATCACAGTTGATCCGATGTTGATCCATAGGATCACAGGCTTGAGTATGCAAGGTATTGATTTGCAGGACTTCTATCTAGGAAAGGCCATAGATCACGCACTATCACAGAAGATCAAGGATACATACAATGATGTTGAGAAGGGGATGTGAGGCTACAAGGTAGCTTCCATCTAGAATGGTGCAATGCACCAAGAATGTAAGTTAATTGCAGGGAAGCTAGTAAGGAAGAAAAGACCCATGCAGGTCACAGGCTTTGTCTTTGACCTTGCGAGGAAATGCGTGGAAGGTCTATAGATGTACTGGGTGAAGTACCTGAAGATGGATCCTGATCTGGATCCGAAACGTCGATAATCTAATGACTACACTGTGGATTTTCCGATCAAAACTGAAAATCCCACCCACAACAATCTCACTCATCACGTGAAGTACCTAGTTAATCCGATTGAACTGAATTGCCATGAAGCACAAGATCAGGGCTATGAATTCCAGTTTAGTTGGCTCTTGATCCTCATCATGTTTTTTTCTTGGGAAACAACAGAAGGTGCATCCTTTCTGGAAATCGATCCATTCAATATTCTTTCTGTGAAGTTCACCACACTCTAGTACCCGAGCGATATGATAAAACAGTTGCAGTCAAATGCCATTTTTCACACATATTACCTCCAGCTAAAGAGAGCCATCAAAGCTGAACCTTGCATGACTCCGAACACCCTACAGAGGTTCCGACCTCTGATGAAGTTCCACACATATCAACACTTCATCTACATTGTAACGTGAGAAAATGAGCATAAGGAGGAGCTTCACTAGTACTACAAGCTCACGAAAGAGAACCTTGAGGAGATCACTAAGGACGGGTCAATAGACCTCCTTATTCCTACAGACCCTACAGAGATGTATGACCCTGATAGACCAGAGACCATGCATAAACATGATACACCCAGACACAATAGAAGGAAGCAAACCAAATACGTCCAAGACTTAAGGAACACCTCAAGAAAGACTTCTTTGGTATCACCTGACCGAGGGGGTGATGATGAAGTAGAAGCAATAAATGGAAAATAATATGAATAGAAACAAGGAGAAGTAACACCGCCTAGAGATGAGACCGATCCCCTGAAGAAGAGGAAGGTATCTCCCTTGAAACCTTCTTCCTAGAAGAAATCCAGAGCCACCATGACCAAGATGTAGACTGTACTCACTACTGATGATTTTGACTTCATCATAGCAGCCCTAAATGATGCCTCGTAGGAAATCATGGAGAAACAAGAAGCAAAGCAGGAGGAAATGTATGACAGAATTGAGGTCGAGCTCCGAGGGCTAAAAGAGCCCCTTCAGTCCAATCGCGTAGTGTCCACTATGCCCCTTCCATCGGGAGAACCAGAGTTTGGAGATGAGAGAGCCCAACTCTGTCGACTAGCAGATGCAACCGAAGCTCGCCTTCATTGAGCACAATAAGAAATAGAAAAATCCAGCCAGGCCCTGAGGCAAGTGCAAGGAGTACTCGTAGAACAATGTTGAGTTGTAGAGAAGGAGAAGGTTTCTCTTCGGGAAAAATTAGAAGAGGAGAAAACATAGATGCAGCAAGAAAAGGAATACTTACTCGCAGAGAAACTCGAAGTGAAAGAATTAGTCAACAGAGCACTTCACTCTTTCATAGGCTTAGAACCACGGGAAAAAGACTGATTCATGCATCAAGTAGAGCAGATCGTAGAAGCTATCCAACAGCTACAACAATGAATATAAGACTTAGAGCACCACACAATTCCTGACACTCCGCGGGATGTAAGGGATCAAAGAGATGCAACTACTTGAGGCACGGTTGAGAGAATAAAGGCCCTTTCCATGGAATGCAAGCAATTGAGTGATCACAGTGCCCAGACATATGAGCAACTCACTGAGAATCTAGAATTGAAGACACTGGAGTCACAGCTCCAAGAGGTGAAGTATCAAGCAGAAATAATATAGGTGCAGTTGAAGCCCCTGTTAGCTATTGAAAGAATGAAGCGATCCCAAGAACAACACAGTGCTCAACAACAAGTCCACACAATTCAGAGAAGAGTCATGTAAGTGACCCAGAGGCTCCAACCTATACAGGACAAGGATTGACAACTATTCATAGAGATCGAAGGACAAGGAGCAGAGCTAGAGTAAGTCATCACTATAGCTAAACAACGCCTAGAGGGACATGTCAACGAAGTTGTTATCCAGGAGTTCACTAAATAGGAGGTCGTGGCACAACAACAAGTTGAAGAAGCTCGAGCCAAGCTCGAGGTTTTTGAGGCAGAATTATCCAGATAAGAGTGACTCATGATGAGTCACCGGTGAGTGTTGGGGTCATGTTGATACTTGACCAAGTTTTGAGGATCCTAGGTCAGTTTTGACATATTTTTGGGACTTCGACAGACTGTCGAAGGCAGAGCACAAGATGAAGTGGAGATTGCAAGATCTCGGCCCATTTTAGGGCCCTTTTTGGGATTCAAGATTATGTAACGGGTATGGGAATGTCAACCCATGGGTTTACCCATGCTTAGGCCTATTTTGTAAAGTATAAATAAGTAGCTAGGCGATGTGAGAAGAGGTCAGTGTGCTAAGTGTTGAAGTTCGATCTGTGTGATCGAAAGTGCTAAGTGATGAAGTTGGATCTATGTGATCGAAACTGTGCTAAGTGTTGAAGTTTGATCTATGTGATCGAAAGTGCTAAGTGCTAAGTACATATTTCTTTTGTGCATACTGTATGAGGCTTGCAAATCTCAGTGCAAGCGAGTGTAAGATATTGAGAAGAGGCTTAGTTTTGTAACCTATCCTGGGGAAGGAGGATCTAGTGAGGTGAGAAGATCTCCTATCCTTTGTGGAGTAGGGTTTTTGTGGCTCTGTGCATGTAACTAATTGAAGAAGATAATAAAGAATATGAAGAGTTGGTGGACGTAGCCCCAAGGTGGGGGTGAACCACATACATGTTGTGTTTCTCTGCTTTGTGCAATGTGTTGATGTGTTTATATGTTAACTTGCTTAGTGCTTCGATATAGATGGATGGTAGATAGATATGTTAATTCTATGTGCTTAATAGTATGGGTATGACCTATGTGGATGTGCTTAGTGCTTGAATATAGTAGATCTGGTTAAATACCGCAATGCTCTGTAATTAGGTTTTATCTGCGAAGTAAATACTAGTTGAATATTGTTGATCTATATTGCTAAGTGCTTTGTTAAGGACTTACAGTCACAGATTTATGTCCCAGCTAAGGTTGTAGACACTGGAGTCCTGCAACCACCCCTGCCTCTACCCTAGGTGATACTTCATATGCTTCATAGGTGTTGCCAAAAGGGCCGGTAGTTAGGGTTTTGTTGGTGCATTGTTATAGAGTTGAACCTTGGGTCTACCCCTGTGCCAACATAGGTCCGATTAATTGAAGATCATAAGAGATAGTGATAAGAGGGAAAAAGAGTAGTAATTATTCCAAGTCCCAAAGCTCAGAAGAGATAAGTTCTTTTCAGAAGTGAAGATGAGGTCCAAGAGACGGACTCGTAGGAGGAAAAAAGGTTGAGGCCTTTGAATACTTAGAAAATCATATAGGATAGAGGAAGTCAAAATCTTAGGAGGAGGAGAGACAACAACCATCATATTGGTTGTGGAGAGGATCCTGGACCATTAGATCAACGTCCAGTGAACAAAGGAAGCACACAGGAGAGGAACGGATCCCATCTGTTGGATCTGAGCATGAAGGACCAGTAACCATTGGATCCAAAGGTAAATGCATGAGACTTTACCCTTGTGGGAGCAAGAGAGTGGAATTTTCATAGTCCCGAAGTCCCATAGTAAATTGGGACCTCCCATCATCAGGGAGGAAAAGTGGGATAAGATCCAAAAATTCGTAGGATTGTGGGCAAGGAGGAGGAAAAATAGCCTGAGTAAATCCTGGTCGTTGATCGCTAGGGGACACGACTTAACAGATCATTAAATCCATAGAAATCACTTTGAGAGTTTCAGATTGAGAGTTGAAACTCCCTAATTTTAAAGTGTCGATGTGCCGAAGGGTCAAAGCACCAAAGTGTTGAAGGGCCAAAGAACTAAAACACCAAAGAGATATAGATCGTCAGATCTAGAGGATAGGTGGCATGGATTTGTGGATTCTGAGTGAAGACCTGAAGTAAACATCAACCATCAGATCGTCCAAAGTAGATCTGAACCATCAGATCTAGAGGATAGGTGGCATGAATCTGTGGATTCCAGATGAAGACCTGAAGTAAATGTCAACTGTCAGATCGTCCGAAGTAGATCTAAATTGTTAGATATAGAGAATAGGTGGTGTGAATCTATAGATTCTGAGTGAAGACCTGAAGTAAACATCAACCATCAGGTCATCCGAAGTAGATATGAACCATCGTATCTAGAGGAAAAGTGGCATGAATATGTGGATTTCGGGTGAAGACCCAAAGTAAACATCGCCTGCCAGATCATCCAAAGTAAACGTCAAGTGTCAGATCAACATCTTCGAGAAATCCATTCGAGAGTTTCTCGGTTGATATTTGAGATTTGAGAAGTCCGAAGTCCCAAAAATCTGAAGTGAATCCCAATCGTCTGATCAGGTGAAGCAGATCTGAGCCATCAAATCACCTAAAGTAAATATCAAGCATTGGATCTCCAAGGTGAATCTGAGCCATCAGATACTGTCCATTCATGAGAAGGCAAGGATTGAGAATTGAGAATTGAGAATTCTGAAGTTTGAACTTCTAGAAATCCGAAGTAAATCTCACCCGTCTGATCAGCCGAAGTGAAGATGAGTCGTTAGATCGTTCAAATTGAATATCAAGCCCCAGTTCACCCGAAGTGGATCTGAGCCATCAGATTCAAGGGAGATGTGGTGAAAATATGAGAACTTCGGATAAATATCTGAAGTAATTCATAGTCTTCAGATCCAAGGGAGACGTGGCGAAAATCTAATAAATCTGGATAAATATCCGAAGTAATTCGTATCCCTATGATCTAAGGGAGACATGGAGCAAAAATGTGGACTTCGAGTAAAGAACCGAAGTAATCCTTTACCGTTTGATCAAGAGGAAACGCCTCAATGGATTATAACCTTCAGATAAAAGGCATTGGGAAAAAAGGTGAAGTTTGAGATTTGAAATCTCATAAGTCTGAAACCTGAAGAAAATCTCAGTCGTTGATCGAGAAGAGGGCCATAAGACCTTTGATACATTCAATAGGTCAACCACCCAAAGTAAATGCAAGGCCATTGATTAGGAGGACAGGTTTCCACAGATCATAAACTCGAAAGATTGATGTATGAAAGAGAGTAGGTTTTGAGAGTTGAAACTCCTAAAACCCGAAATCACGAAGGAGATCTCGTCCGTTGATTTTACAAGAGGTCATATATGATCCATAGGTATGAGAGGGGTAGATTTAAACTACCATTTTTTGAATTACTGTCAATATCGGGAGATCGACAGTCCCATAGCATTGCAGGGATAGGAGTTGCATGAATGTTAAAAAGTTGAGGGCGGGCCACAATTCAAATTATGGATTTGAAAAGAGGACACATGGAGGCTCGAGGAGAATTGCAGGCCAAAAATAAGTTTGATTCAAACCAACTTTGGCTGTGACCGTAATCATGCGGTCCCGTAAGGTCATCGCCCAAGGTCACATAAAGAGGGGGCTTATCCAGAAAAAGAGCTAATGCCAAGTACTCTAAGATTTCATAGGGGAGTGGAAGGGAAGGTTGTGAGTGCCCTTAAACCTACATAAAGAAGCCAAAAGGTTCTATGTTTAATTACAGAATGAGACCATCAAGGTTTTAGGGAGTTGTTTGGCTTCATAATCGGATATCCTTGACCAGGAGGTCGGACTGGTTCCCCAACTTTCCAAATTAGAAACCATGAATGGATATTTTGTCCTTTAAGAAAAGAGAAATTTTTTATGCCCCATCATGGGTGTGTTACATCATGTCTAAAATCAATTAACACCTGAATTAAGAATCAACGAATAAACACTGCACATAATGTGCTCAGGTTCGACATCGAAAATAATTCAAGTATGTAAAGAAACCACACAAAAACAACAGTCGTCGAGCGTTGATCCTCATCGGCATCGACAGAAGGTGGTTCTGGATTGCATAAGTTATTCGCATAAAGGTTCGAGAGATAGATGATCCCCTTCGACATTGGTAAAATATGAGAAAGACAAAAGTTAACAAAGGACATAAAGAAATCTCCAATAGCCGATGTCCGATGCGCTTCATCGGGATTAGGGAAAATTCATAAGAATCACAACAAACATTTCAACTGTGATAAAGTTATCTCTGATTTCCAATCCCCGATGCATTTTTAGCATCAAGACTTTTTAAGGGAGATGATCCGAGAGAAATTGGGTAGGTTTATCGTCGATCGCTAATCCTTGACACTTTTCAATGTTGGAAAGTTAAGATTTGGTTTTAGAACGAATGGCTTAAAGAAAGTCTTGACTCTGATCAAAACGAGCGAATTAAGTCACTAGTCTAGAATGCCACATGTCTTTAACAGGTAAGAGGGTCATATGGTCTGGCTCTATCCCAAGTCATTTTTGGTTCCCTAAGTCATAGTCACACCTCTGAGTCAGCTTTTCCATGTCATCATTGTATGGTAAGATCAATCAGCGTCGAAGATTTTGCAGAAGGATATCAACAAAAATGTTCACATCACAATATCGAACCCCGATCCACCAACTGAAAGAGTGAAATGATGGGATGTTTGTGGAATTAGATACAATCGGTTTTTGGACATTTATGAAACTAATTAATGCCCAATCTTGCATTAGTTTCTACCCCATGAGCCGATTAGAAAACAACATTTTGAAATTGCTGATAGAACACATTACCACCTACGCCTACGCCATCAACCCATGATGAATTTAAGTTTAAACTCCTCTAAAGATTCGATGACATATTTTTTGAAATTTCACTCATAACCCAAATTGAATGACTGATGTGACACAGTAAGATATTCCCTGTTTAAATATCTAGAACCATTGTGAACAAATGGATTCTACGCATAAAGGAATTCCGGAGCTTCTAAAAGAGAAGAGTGAGAAACTCGAGACTGTAATGACCCTCTTGATTATCAAAAATAGGTTTAACAAGATTCATAGGCATGTATTCAAGCCTATCAATTCGATGGTTATAATTTATATATGTTCATCCAGTTTCTTATACAGTCTCTAAACTATGCTCTAGTTGCAGGAAGAATGTCGCCAAGAAATCCAACCACCATACGCTCATCGAGAGAACCAAAGCTGAAAGAACCAGAGATAGGCGAAGGTTCTTCTTAGAAGACCATGAGGTAGTTGGAGTATGCCCCTAGGGACGATCCTATTGTCAAAACAACAACAAAGAAATATTATTTCCATCCTCCTGCCTTTGGCGATACTGAGGCAAGCACCAAATCCAAGGTATATCTCCCACAGTGGGGGGATCTCTTCAATAGAATTAACCAGAAAAAATTCCCAGAGTATATCCCACACAACGACCCATATGTAAGGGTGCTCAATGACCAAGTGTTCCCCAACATCCAATGATCATATTTACACATGGTGGCAATAAGAATCCTCGTTTTCCCTTGCATAGAGGTATTGAAGTGGCTCATCGAGCACACGGACCAGAAAAAATGCTTGATCAACGATGAGAATGGCAAGTGAGTTGGAGTTTTCCTCCCAAAAAAATTCCAGAAGTACTATAATCTCAGAGACCCAGCAAAGTGACTCAACACGGACTTCGTGGTAAAGTTTTATGAGTTCCATGACGCCAGCCGATTGATGGCATCATCATGGAAAGAGGACAAGAAATTCAGTAACTGGAGCAATGGATGGTATGGAATGATTAATCTAAGGGAGCCATACATCTATTTGATGTCTCTCATCTGGCGGCTATATGAAGAAAAAGATTGCTCCAAGTTTTTGGAAGAATGGATGCCTTTGGAATACATAGTTTCAATCGTCGAGAGTAGCTTCAACTGGGGAGTGATAATCTCCAAACAATTAAGCATCTGTGTACAACAAGATCACACATCGAAATAAGACGAGGCACTAACTTTCTACATGGCCTCATACCTGTTCAATGTCATACGCACAAGGAACGTCTTCTCTAGTGTGAATATGACTTGGCATGTTGCAGAGCTCTTAGTCCACATCTACTTCAGCATGCTATGGGAGAACATGTCAAGAAATCTTATGCACTCATCTGTGATGAATTCATCGCCCGCATTTATTTTATTATTTTTAAGAAGGAATTCCCAAGGCTATTATCGACAACCAAGAAAATGATGGCCAATGTAGGCCATTGGTACCTGGACAAGTGCTCAACCTACATCAAGGTACTCGGGGCCCCTGGAGCACCACATCTCCTACCAACTCATGACCCAGACCAACTCATCATGGGAGAAATTTACTATCAAACCATCCTACAGGGCTATAATGCTACATTGGTCAAAGAAAAGAAACAAGATTTCATACCCTACGGTTTCCATGTGGGGTTCTATCTGGTAAAGGATACTGATCAAGCCAAGCATGAAGGGGTGAGCCAAATTGAATTCAGGTTCCTGATAGTATGATTCTACAAGAATGACCCTAAAGGCCTGGTCCTCTAACATGCTTCACAAGTATCATCCTACTGGCCATATGCTCACGATAAGTTTGAGGATAAAGTCTTCACAGAGAATGCCTAGAACTGGGGCGAGGTGGTGTAAAGGATGGCCAACCCAAACATGACTAGGTTCAAGTCCATGAGCATGGATGAACAGGTGGAAACAATAGAGAAGTCATCTTAAGAGTCGCTCAGAGCCAGGGAATAAATCAGAGTGGAAGAGACAACAGAGACACATACAAGGGGATTGTTCTTGACACCAGAGGCATAGACAAGCGAATTTATCTTAATGGAAGAGGAACAAAGAGTCATCAATCAATTGCAGAATGACCCATAAATCGTAGAGATGACAAGGGTTCCTACTAAGAACCCAATCAAAATCCAGGGAGGACCAAGTGACCCAAAGCCGATAAAGATTGAAGAAACCATTGGGTCAGATAATCGTGAAGCTTCAACACCACAGGTCAGATCACCCGGGGAATTTTTGGCTTAGCCCAAGATAGCGAGGACATCAGGGAGAAAAATTAAACCAAATATCCTGTTTGATATAATAACCATCTGCGATGATATGGAGAGTTCAGAGGTTTTCTTGGTCACTCTAGTGAAAATCATAGAGGAAATAGAACCTGAGAAGGCATCCACCTCGGGTCCCGATGCTCCAAGTCAGAGAAGTCTGCAAAATGAGAACGAGGTAGAAAGTGCCCTGTATGTTGAGTCACTCAACACACTAGGAATTCTAATGGGCAGCTCGAGGGATGAGCTAGGATCGAGCAAACAAGGGGAAGAAATTCCACAACAAGAAATTGACATCTTGATAGCCAATTACCAAGTAAGTACTAAGCCTGCCCCTGATTCATCAATTTTAGCCAGTACTTTATCCCTCGATGAGAAACAATCATAGGTCGAGCCTTCAGGATATACATAAGAGGTTCAAGAACCCAGTCTTGAACATATATACACCATCAGGAGCCTGGGAAGTACTCTTACCTGGGGAAAGAAAAAAAACCCCAAACCTGTGGATGAGGTTGTCGATATGAAAGCAATCGCCTATGACTGAAAGAGGAAATTCATCATGAAGAGAACCACCAAGAAAAGGAGGCTTACTTTGGATAGTTCCATCCTCATCACCACAGAGGATAAATTGATCAGTATAGAGCATGCCAAGATGTCTGAGCTTATCAACGCATGAATGGAAATCCCATATGCCACCCTGGATAGATAAAGGAAAGACGAAGAGGAGCTAGCCACTACACTAAAGGAGTTGGAGCATCTGCTGCATTTGGTGAAATAATATCAGTATTCCACATAGGCCATGGTATTTTTGAGAAGCTAATTCCATGATGCCTACAAAACATTCACGAGTGAGTGGCACCTTTTCACTGCAGGGATAGCTCATTTCCAAGAAGGAACCCTTATGGCGCTAGAAACATGCAAAGACATGGAAATATGGTACGAGAAGGCCCACCAAGTGGTGGAAAGAATTGATTACATCAACATTATTCAAAAGGGTCGAGACATCGAAGAACACGACATTTGGGTGCTAAGGGACATTATCATCGGCCATATAAGGAAGTCAATTGAATACTAGGTGAATATGGTCCAAGAACCTCAGCGGGAGATCCAAGATAAATGGGTCGATTGTGAAAGGAGATGGACCAAGATCAATTGGGAAATGAGAGACATAGGTCTCCTAGAATTTGGCGCACCCGAGGACTTTGTCAACTTGCATGACATAGTCAAACTACATGCAGAACAAGACACATCATGGACTATTGAGATAGAAAAGGTGGAAAACATGGCGCCAAGTCAAGTACAATAGTTCATGGAGCACTCGATCAAGGCTTAGACAATGTTACAACAGTTAAGTGTTAAAGTAGTCAAGTATCGGGCACAGGTAGTGGAGATAAAGGAGATTCTTTCGGCCCCGATGGACCAACACAGATTCTCGTATGCCAACACATGTGAGGAACTCTTCATCAAATGGTCATAATATGAGAAGAGTCACCCACTCAAGTGAAACCATTTGATGACTCTTAGAATACTGAGAGATGAAAGCGCCATGTGGCAATGTTTTGTTTTACTTAGCTTTCACTTTGATACTTATTTTTGGTTAATAATTTGTTATAAATAAGAGGATCAACCTATTAGAAGAAGTCGATGGTTTTTGAAAAGACCCTCATTTTAATAATTGTAAAGAACAATTTCAGAAATACCTTAATTGAGAAGTCATGTTTAGGATTGGAGACAAGTTTCTATTTTTCATCAAATGCATGTGTGATTGGATCATAAGGAGGAATTACTTTTGACTTTATCTCATGAATGGATGCCGTAATGAGTAAGATTTTTTGAATCTATTGATAAGTTAGTTGATTCAATATTTTGATAGTTCTTATCTCTAATAATGGAAAGAAAATCGTGTGGTTAATATGTGATTAGTGATTAGAGCTAAGGACACTAATTTTCTTGCCATCATTTTATTGCATGTATGTTTTCTTTCGATAATTGTATCTCAGTCAATAATTCAAACACCAACAATTTGATGTATTAGTACTAGGCTTGTCATAGGTGTGAAAATATTTGTCTGCATGCTTGAGAACTTGGGTTATCCTAAGCTCATCCTTCCTCAGTAGTTAAGTTTTCTCCTTTTTGTTCTACCCAACTGGTTTATACCAACACATATCTTTTATCAAACCCATCTATAAGAGAAAATACAAAAAAGAGAACATTCAAACTGAAGGAGGATTTTTCATGAGAAGATATCCCATAAATCACTACATAAAGCCCATCGATTAATTGGCTGGATCGCTAGATCTGGAGAAACATTCCACTACCAAATGTTGTAGAGTCTAATTGGGCCTCAGTGGTGGGTTTGGTTACTAGTGTTGAGTTAAAGGGATTTATGACCCCTCAAGACACCCTTCTTTATTAAGCATATAAAACCTTTAGTCATATCAACGTAATTGGAAATGAATTGAGGAAAAACGTTTTCCTTCCCTTTCAAAATTTGGAGTTGTTTAATGGTACGAGGAGGAGGAAAATCAACAATATCCTTGAAATTAAAGGGATACACCATGATCCCATACTTGGACACGATGAATCCCAGTAGTCTCATAGATACCACAAAAAAAATACATTTATGTGGATTCAAACAGATATTATAATATAAACATCAGATGAAAATGGCCCACAAGTGACCTAGATGATCCTCATGATGCTTGGAACAAGAAACCAAATCGTGTATGCCTCTACAATTTGTTTAATTTCATGGAAATAGTATTACATGGCATGTTGGAGGGTGTCTCTAGCATTTTTAATACCAAACGAAAACTTTTGATAAGAAAAATTACCCCAAGGACAAATGAAGGTAGTCGTGTGTTGATCTTCCAGTTTTATTTGGATTTTATTATAGTCAGAGAAACCATCCATGAATGAGAATATTTCACTACCAACACATTCATCGATGATATGATTAGTGAACAAGGTTGGATAATTATCCTTTGGACAAGCTTTGTCCAAATCCCTATAATCGACACATACCCTAATATTACCTTGTTTCTTTGCAACCAAAAAAAATATTGGAAACCCATTTGTTCAAGGGAGTTGAGTAGATAAATTGTAAATGAAGAAGTTTTTCTACCTTTTCTTTGATGGAAACAAATTTCTTTGGGTTGAAAGGACAAATATTTTTCCAGACCAACTTGTCTCCTTTGTATGTCTTAATTTCATGTTCGACAATATAGGGGACAATTCTAGGCATCTCTTCATAGGAACAAGAAAAAAACATCGTGGAATTATTTTAATAGGGTTGTATATAGTTCAATTTATTGGGGTGAACAATCAACACCTATTAGGATGTGTTCCATGACACCTAGCATATAGGAAATGTTAATGGGAATAGTTTTGGAGATTTTTTCCAAGTCCCCTTCTGAAGATATGTCATGAATCATAATGGGATATTGGTACCATTGAACATTATCATGGGTGACATGATTTATAATTTTAACTTTTGATGGTTCCAAATCAACGAGAAAAGAAACATAATGGTACAAATCCTCCCATGGAATGTTGGTTGAATCCATGGCCTCCATGATAGCTTCATCAGATGGAAGTTCAATATTGAGGAAGTCATTGGAGTCTAGTGGAGGAGTGAGGGCCTGTGAAGGCCTTGGGTACTTATCAGACTCCACATCCTAAGGGGAATATAAATCATAGCCAATAGAGGATAACTAAATCTCATGATAGGAAATATCTATTGGAGTACGAGGCATGAACACTCCAACTGAATCAACATCCTTGGGATGAGGTACCACCCAAGGATAAAAATACCCAATGGATCCACTAGTAAATGATTAAATCATGTTGATAGGAGCGATAGTTGTAGTACGAGATAGTGTGGGAAGGGGAAATATACCCATCAATGAAGGATATTTTAACATCCCCAAACCAACATATATATAATATTGTTGAGTATCACCAACAAAGGGTACATTTGACACTACATTGGATCAAAGGTATGGGGTGAAAAATGCAAGTTGATCAATTGTCACTATTTTACCTTGAAGAGGGAATCGTTAGATCCTAAATATTAATGAGACAAATATAGTCATATCGCAGAAACAAATACACCCTAGTATGAAATTGTACTCAAGAGGTGCGTCAACGACCTCCACGACAACACAAACAATATTTACACCTAACTCGATGGGTAAGGAAATGATTATTCCATGAGGATAGAACATGTGTGATGTGAGTGGGAAATATCGCTTACGGACTTAAAATTTAAGGGCTCTAATCATGCATGCATAAAATGACCATTTAAAGGCCTCTACTTTTTCCTATTCTCCCAATGCACAACCCCACATTCATGCAATACAAAGGTGCAAACAAGATTAGGTAACTCTACCTTAAAGCCTTCATTTGATGTCGATCCCTTCGCTTTCACTCACTCCTTGACTGCAAGACTCCCCCCAAAGATAACCTGCATTCACACATGGACAAACAGAGAGCTACAAAAATGCATTTCATATACTAATTGTGGGGTTAGATATGACAATATCATAAAATAAATACACAATTTGAACACATGATATGGTGGGATGAAAAAAGTATTACTTTTTGTATTAATCATCACAAGAGTAAACTTTAAAATATGTGGCTAGCACTTCTCCTCGAACCTGGTCTTGGGCTCCTCTTCACAATGCACCAACTACTCAACCTCACAATTCAATTGCAGGAAATTGGGGCAAAGAGGGGATAAATTTGGGCAGAGTTTCTATGCTCTTCTTCCTCCTCCCTAAATGGGACCCCTACCCTTTGTTTTATAGGTAGTTATCCAGTTGAATGACTGGCCATAAGCATTCAAACGGTTTTAGCAATTTCCCAAAACTCTATTTCCCGTCTACAACTTTCCATTTTTCATGTTTTTGTTAGTATACACAGGCTGTAGAAGACCTACATGCATATGCATGAGTGCACACGTGGGCTATAGAAGGCCAGGGTGCGTATGGCTAAAAAAAGAGGGATTTTTAGAAGAGATTGGCTCAAGAAATTGGAAAATAGTAGGGCCCGAGGCCAGGTATGCAAGCTGGGTGAAAATGAGGATTATAACAGATTCCCCCTAAAGTGTGAGGTCAAAAGAGAATCTGATGGCTGAAATACTTTACCAATATTTATCAACGTGCCAAGTGAGTGAACTTAGGGACCAGAATGCAGGAGCGTCCATCCGCAAAATAACAATTTGTCTCACTGAGGTGGGCATACCCATTCTCGGGATAAAAAATAAAATCGTGGTTGCCAATAAAATACACTACAGATCCATGTCATATAACTATATAAGTGTAGCCACGAGAAATACACAACGTATCTACATCTCAAAATCAAAAGATATACATGTATAGTATCCATCTTCAAGAAGCTAAGTGTTGTCTGATGGTTGGAGATGATGATTTCAGAGCTCGAGCAACAACTTCAAGATCTTAAAAACTCGGGTAAGAGTGTAATATGAGTGTACGACTTCACTACCCAGAAGTCTTCGACAACTTGTCATGAATAGAAAAGAGGATCTCGATGATCAGACATAAAACTTCATTGATTTTGAACAAAGATTTTGATTGGTATCTTAGGATGGTCTGGTATGAGGGAAAGAGACAAAATGCAGAAAGTATGAAACGAGCTTGGTTGATCTAGGTGGATATCAGTGGCCACCCACCTTTTCCAGCTGGCTCAAAACAACTTTCTAGCAATTTTGATAATTTACTATTTTTAGCAGTTTTTTGGGTTCTGAACTTCCAGAGCCGTTTTGAGGCCCTAAACGACGTTTTTTGGGGTATGTTGCGATCGAAAAATTTCAATATGAAATTTTATGTAACTATTGTAATCCTCGGATAGATCTTTCGAATGGGCTATCATATGCTTAAAACAAAGATCGTATGCAAAAGTTACGACCCGGGGAAGTTGATATACTGACTTACCCAAACAGGGCCCACATGACTTTTGACGCTTCATCTCCTAGGGTTAGGTTTTTGGATGTTTAAAGTTTTTGAAACTCCTGTTTATTTTAGAAATTCCTTGAGAGCCTCATTGTAATCATCTTCTTGCGAATGAGTGTGATCGTCACATATCTTCTCAGAGATAAGCCGCCACCATTCTAGCAAGCTTGTTTTTCGCTGCATTTTACAGTTTCAACTTATTTCCTTATTGAATAGAAAACTAGTTTTACTGTATCTCTATTATTTTTTGTTAAGCATATGGTAATAATCTATAGTCATTTCATTCTGCAAATAAAATCCGTATCAGTGGTATCATAGCATTTTTCTCCTTGTTGTCTTAATGCATGTCCCCAACGAGGTCGGAGTACAAAGATTTGGGTCTCGAGCTTGTTTCTCTTGAGGAAAAAATATCTCGCACACCTAAGTGACCTCTCATGGAAGGAGAAAAGAAACATGATGGGATAGGAGATCCTTCAAACTGTTGATTGAGGAATCCCTCACACAACAGAGGAACAAGATGATGGATAATTTCGCACAAATCCTTCGACGACTACCAACAGGCGACGCATCTTCTTCGAGCAGAAGCACCGCCCCCTTCAAGGTACAAATAAAATTCGATATTCCTATATTTGAAGGTCAGATAGATGAAGATGCTGTAGAAAATTGGTTGAATGTACTAGAAGGGTATTTATCTATCCATAACTTTTCAGATAGAGAAAATATTACTTTTGCGCTCCTCAAAATCGTTCCCCATGTCAAAGATTGGTGGGAAACTTTCTGTGAGCAAAAGGAAATAGAGGAACCCTCATTATTTACAGTCACGTCCACCTGGGAATCCTTCAGGGATGTTATTAAGGAACAATACTACCCTGTTGGAAGTTATGATGACTTGTATACCAAATGGGCCACACTGCATCAAGAAAGAGACCAAGCAGTGCCATATTTCACAAATATCTTCCATACCTTGTGCACTAAGCTGGGTATCAAAGATTCAGAGAGACATCTGGTGCTCAAGTATCACGGTTCTCTGCATAGATACATCTAGAACAAAATGGAATTTCTGGGCATCTCATCCTTGGGCGCAACCTATCGATATGCCATCAAAATTGAGCAGAAGCTCAAACAAAATATGCAACAATTTGGGTCGGGGAACCCCTCACAAAAAAATCCAAGAAAGGGAGGCCCCAACTCACAAAACAAAGGATAGAGAAAAGATGGACAATATCAAGACAACCAGTCCAAGACGCAAGCAAAGAAGGACACTGAAAAGACAAAGAAAGATACCGGGAAGTGGTGGGACTTCCATAAGAGCCCTTGGCATAACACTACTAACTGCCTCTCAAAGCAGAAGCTAGTGGCCAAAGTGAAATCCTTTGAATCAGATGAGGGTTCTGACTCTGATTCAGAACCAGAAAGGGGAAGACAGATCATTGACATGGAACCCAGTGCCATCATTGCTACCACCAAGATCCAACATGTTGAACCAGATGAGCTAGAAGGAGATCACCTCTTCCATTCACAGATGTGGGTAGAAGGCACCCCACTGCACTTCATCGTTGATAGTGGTATCCAGAAGAACCTCATCTCAGTAGAGGTCATCAAGTGGTTGGCCCTACCAACAATGCCGCACCCACAACCCTACACCATTGGATGGCTCTGCCAAGGAAGCGATCTCCGCATCAGCCAATAGTGTCGACTATCGTACAACATCAAGCCCTTCAAAGACGAGGTATTGTGTGATGTTTCTCCTCTCAAATTTTGTGATTTTCTTTTGGGCCAGCCTTATTTATGGAAATGTCATGATGTATATGAGTCTAGGCCTCGTAGTGTTATTGTTACTTTGAATAAGAAATTGTACAGGATACCCGAGACTACCCCACCTAGTGCTATTTCCTTGATCTTTGCTAAGCAATGCAGGAAGGTCATCTCTCAGATGGGGAAGTTTGTCTTCTTCATGATTCGCTCTCAGAATGAGAGAAAAATCATATCCACATCTAGGGTCTCTGCGGCCGACCTCTCCACTAGCAGAAAGAAGTAGATAAGGTTGTGGAAGAATACTCGGATATCTTCTCCTCACCTACCGGGGTACCTCTGCATAGTTAGGTCAAGCACCCCATCTATCTAACCCCTGATGCACCGCTTCCTAATGGGCCAATCTATCACTGCTCTCTGTTAGAGAATGAAGATATCAAGCAACAAATCCAAGAATTTCTCCACAAGGGGCACATCCATCCTAGCTCATCACCTTGCGGGAGCCCAATCGTGATGGTACAGAAGAAATATGGAACTTGGGGACTTTGCATTGATTATCGGGCTCTGAATAAAATCACAGTCAGAAATCGATACCTAATTCCCCGAATCGACGACCTCCTTGATCAACTCATGGGGGGGAAATACTTCAGTAAGATTGATCTGAAGTCTGGCTACCACCAGGTCCCTATAGAATAGACAGATATATGGAAGACTGCCTTCAAGTCAAAGGAAGTCCTTTTTGAATGGTTGGTCATGCCCTTTGGTCTGACAAACGCTTTAGCCACTTTCATCAAGATGATGGACGATATCTTGCGACCATTCACCAATACTTTTGTAGTGGTTTATCTTGATGACATTCTCATTTATAGAAATACTTGGGCCGAACACTTGCAGCATATTCAACAAGTTTTTCACACCCTGTGGCATCACAAGCTATACACCAACTTGGAAAAAATCTCCATTGACATGGATAGGGTACATTACCTAGGCTACATAATTGATCAACATGGATTACATGTGGATCCAACCAAGATCCAAGTCATCCATGACTGGCCAGCCCCAAACACACTCACTGAGCTTCAGAGCTTCTTGGGACTTTCCAATTTCTACCTCAGGTTTGTGTTGGGATTCTCCCATATTGCATGGGCCCTCAGCCAAATAACCAGGGGTGGTGGTAAGGAAAAATTTGCATGGGGATGGCCCCAACAACAAGCGTTTGATGATTTGAAGTAGTTCTTATGCTCAACCCTAGTACTTTCACTACCAAACCTGCAACAACCCTTTGATATTGAGACCGATTCTTCAGACTATGCTGTGGGTGTCGTTCTCATGCAGGACGGCCACCCCGTGGCCTATCATAGTGCGACACTATCAGATGTTGTTCATAAGTACCCTACTTACGACAAAGAAATGTACTCCATTTTGCAAGCCTGTCGCTAGTGGAAACATTTAATTCTTGGGAGGGAGACAAACATCCCCACTGATCATAAGCCACTGCAGTTCATGCAGACATAGGGAAAATTGCAGAATGAACGCCATAAAAAGTGGTCCATATACTTGCAGCAATTCCACCTCAAAATCAAATATTAAAAAAGAAGCACCAACCACGTCACTAATTGCCTCATAATACCACCATTCACGCCACTCACCACAATGATAGACTCCTGTGGCCATGAGACCTCTGGATGGACCCAACTCTATGAGACATACCCTAACTTTTCCACCACCTACCAAATTTTGGGTGCAAAGGTAGTTGTCGATAATTTCCATCTTCGAGATGGGTTGTTGTGTCATTTGGGCCATATATGTGTTCCCTCAAGTGAGCGAGAGAAGATGATCTGGGAAGCCCACTACAGCTGGGTGGCAAGACACTTCGCCATCGAAAAGATAGTGGCAATGCTACAAAAACATTTCTACTGGCCAAAACATCGACATGAGGTCAACAAGTATATTAGGTCTTGAAATGCCTACGCTATTGCCAAACCAACCACTAAGAAATAGGGCCTGTACACCCCTCTTCCTACTCCTGAAAAACCATGGGAATCCATCTCAATGGACTACATGTTGGGCATCCCGTCCACCAAGCGGGGAAATGACTGTGTTTTTGTGGTTGTTGATCTATTTTCTAAGATGACGATTCTGGTTGCTTGCAAGAAGAGCATCACAACAGAAGCCACTACCAAGCTCTTCTTTGAATGAGTCTGGGTACATTTTGGAATCCCACAAACTATTGTCTCGGATCGGGACAATTGATTTCTTAGCACATTTTGGTCAAGGCTCTGGTCACTGCTCGACACCAAGCTCACCAAACCCATGGCCTTCCACCCCCAGAAAAATGGCCAAACCGGGGCCGTAAATTGAATGATCGTGCATATTATACACATGTATAATTCCAAGCACCCTCACACATGGGATGAGAGTCTTCCCTATGTCCATCATAGCTACAATCGAGCCCTGCATAGCTCAACTGGCCACAACCCCTTTCAGGTGGGGTTGGGATTCCAACCATTGGGTCCCATAGATGTTGCACTTCCCCTTGCGGTCACCTCGACCGACTCCTCTCCTACTCAAACTAAGGATG
>SNQJ01S0081551.1:35421-53940 GCA_010110895.2 Picea sitchensis
GTCTTTTATGCCTTATGGATTATGTTACAAATGTATTTACATGTGCGTGTGTGTTTTTTGTCTTTACATGTGTGCAAAATGCCAATCTAATATATGATTAGCTAGAGTATCAGTGATGTGATTTAATATCCTAGGAACATGAATGTAAGTAATGTAATCAAAAATTCGTTCTAAGAGACGAACCTAAGGAACTATTGGTGTAGGGTAGGGTCATAAATGCGGTAAACACCATTTAATTGAGACACAACCAGTTGAGCATCTAAGTAGACCCAGAGGTGAGAGATACCATGCAACAAAGCATCACGAAGAAACTCTATGACTGTGTTTTATTCGACAATGTTATTTGTAGCATTACCTAAACAAATACCTCCTGAGGATAGAAACTGGCCTTGACGTGTAAAAATCATCCAAGTTGCGGAAGCAAGCCTCCGAGTGTGTCGACTAGAACTTCCCGCAAACCCCATGAACACCTCTGATTTACTTGACATCTATCATAGTGAAAAGAATGTCATAAAAAATGACACTTACATAAACGTAAAAGACAAAACGTAAGAAAAACAAATGTGCAGAGACTATACATATGTTACAAGAAGTCACTGAAGGCAACCCACCTAGGAGTAATACTTCCTGAGGTAGAGCCCATTTCTAGGCTCAGCCAAAGTGTTTTCCTCAAATTAAACCAGACGATAAGCCCCATTTTTAAGAACCTCTTTAACAATGAACGGTCTGAACCACATGGTTTTGAACTTGTCTGCCCCTAGAGGATCTTTATCTTGGTCATAGACTAGGATAAGGTCACCTTCAGAAAAAATATGAGGGTGAACGGATCGATCATACTGACACTTAAATTTTTGTTTATGAGCCTCGTTGGCCAAGGCTGCATCTCGACACTGCTCATTGAGTTGTTCGAGATGTAATAACCATTCTTCAAGCGGTGAAGTGTCTAGAAATAACTGTGTTGCCAATTTTAAAGAGGCCATCTGACATTCTATGGGTAAAACTACTTCCATTCCATAAACAAGTTGAAAAGGTGAGAAACCAGTTGTAGTCTTAATAGATGTTTGGTGGGGTCATAATGCAGAGTACAACATCAAATGCCAATTTGACTTGGTCGAATTGATCGCTCGCTGTAAAATAGTCTTGAGGGATTTATTCATAGCTTCCACCTGACCATTCGCTTGAGGGTAGTAAGGTGGCGAATGTTGTTGCCTCAACCCAATATTTCATGTTAACTCGGTCATCATTTTATTCTGGAAGTGATTTCCATGGTCAGTGACAATCTCTCTCAGGACGCCGAACCTTTCTATAATCTAGTTGAACAAAAAGAGAGTTGTTGTCTCTCCATCATCCTTAAATGTTGGCCTAGCTTCAACCCACTTCGCAAAGTAGTCTACTACTATGATGATATAATGGTGCCCCCTTACTGAAGGGGGGTTTCATGTTGTGTAATCAATCCCCCACTTGGTGAAATGACCAATGGTAATGACGGGAAACATAGGAGCAGGGTGTGCCCTCATCTTCCAAGAGAATATTTGACATGGGTGGCACTTCTTGACCGATTCAACATAATCTTTGATTAATGTCGGCCATAAGTAACCGACGCGTAATATATTTTGCGTCGTTTCCAACCTAGACATATGACTGCCACATGCTCCAGTGTGGCAATCATTAAGGATGATTTATTCTTCTTCATGAGTGAGACATCGACGAAGGATGGAATCTATGCCTCGATGATACAATGTATATTCAAGTATAAGATAGTTCTTGGTCTGATGGCATATATGACGACGCTCATCACGAGAAGAAGAGGTGGGGCACTTCAAATTTTGGAGATAGACAAGTATATCTCCATACCAGGGGTCCGAAGAAGTGATAAAAAACATGTCTCCTTTAATAGGTGATTCTTCGGGCACAAGATCACCTGACTCGATCAGAAGTTTCGATATGAGTTTCACAAAGACCAATGACTTTTTGGATTTTGCTGAAACAAAATCTAAGTCAAATTCTTGGAGGAAAACGATCCATCTATTGATATTTCCACCAATTACTCATCGTGTCAACACATATTGAAATGGATTCACAATGACAATGACGGTGGTCTTTCGAAACAAGATATAATGACGGAACCGTTGGACAACATGAACTGCTGCCAACACAAGTTTTTCAACATGGGAATAATTAAGTTCTGGTCCAACCAGGCCTCGGCTCAGATAATAGATCATGTGCTCGGAAAACACATCATCTTCCTGAACCAAGACCATAGCGATCGTCGAATCTGCTACAACCAAGTACAATAAGAAGTCTTTATTATAATTTGGTGGCTGAAGCAAATGGGTAGACATGAGGGCGTGTTTCAAAGAATCAAACGAGCATTGAGAAGTTTTGTCCCAATGAAAAGGGACATCCTTATTGAGTAAATGCATAAATCCCTTTGTGATCTCGGCATAGTTTATGATGAAACACCGTAAGAAGTTCATTTTTCCCTGCAAATTCTGAAGTTCAAGGATTGTGCGCGGGGGAGGTAACTGAACTATTGCCTCAACCTTGAGAGGATCGATCATGATCCCCATTGTTGAAAATATGAAACCTAACAGATGACATGATGTAACGTAGAAACTGCACTTGTCTGAATTCAACTGAATCTGGTAGTAGAGACATTTCTCAAAGATGAGCCCGAGGTGCATAGGATGATCAACTCTCTTACGATATCGTGATGCTAAGTAATCAAGGTAAGCCTAAACTATATGTTTGAGATTGTGGAAAGCGAAAGACATGGCCCGCTGAAAGGTAGCTCTAACACTTTTCAGAACAAAATGCATTTTCCGATAAGTAAATGTACCCCACGGACAAATGAAAGTGGTTTTGTGTTGGTCTTCAGGTTTGATCTATATCTGATTGTAGCCCGAAAAACCATCCATGAAAGAAAAGGCCTTGCATCATGTGCATTCATTGACTATCTGGTTAATAAATGGTGTGGGGAAATTATCCTTTTGACAAGCCTTGTTTAAATCATGGAAGTCCATACAAATGCGAATCTTACCCTATTTCTTATCGACTGGAATGGGGTTTGACACCCATTAAGTCAAGTGAATGGGGTATATAAAACCTGCCTTAAGCAGTTTCTCTACTTCAGCTTTGATAGTTGTTTCTTTCCTAGGATTGACTAGGCAAAGCTTCTGCCAGACCAACTTAGCATTAGGATAATTCATGATTTCATGTTAGAAAATTCTTGGATCGATGACTGACATTTCCTCATAAAACCAAGCAAAAATGTCACATAATTCTTTAGATAAATCCGTGTAGATTTGAATCTCTTCGAGGGAGCAATCATCTCTAAGGAGGACATTCTCCGCGATGCCAAGGGTTATGGAGATATCAATAGGTATCATTTGAGTGATGGATGCCATATTTCCCTTGGCATAAACTGCTTGCGTAGCCAAGGAATTGATAGGACAAGACCTATCTCCAATCATAGTCAAAGTGAATTCTCCTACTTCAAGTCTTCTTAATTCTGGGAGGAAGTAAGATATGTGATGGAGCATGAAAGTAAGTCATACGAAATGACGAGACTTGAAAAATATCAACCTTAGGATATTTTGATACGAACTTAACATCCTCGGGAGGGGGCAGGTAATCGAAAGTACCCATCAAAGGTGGGCACAAAACAACCCCTATGTTGATGATGTCGGGTTGAGGGTTGTTGATCATAGGGACCGTGGATTCCCCCAATGAAGGGTCAGGATGGGAAAAAGACAACTGATTAATGGTCACTATCCATTCCTCATGTGGAAAAAACAAGACCCGAAAAATAGTAGAAACCACTGCTTGCATAGAATAAGTCCAACTCCTTCCTAACAAAATATTATAGTCGAGTTGAGCATTGACTACTTCAACTTCGACACACACAACTTTCCCTCTTAACTGCACGAGGAAAGAGGAAATGATGCCATGTGGTCGAAAAGAATGACTGTTAAAAGAGGTAAGAAGAGTTGGTGATGGAGACAAAATGGGATGGCCTATGGCCTTCCAACATGCCAAAGACATTATGCATGTCAATGTGTCTTTATCAACCACTGTGCAGAAAATGTTACATGTAAACATTTTTGTGGTATAATCCACTACTATCTAAAACACGACGTGGTAAGGGAGACAAGGTTTTAATTCGGTTGTATCAAGCATGATCATGCCCGGATTACAAGTCTCAGCAGATCCTAAAGCAGCTAATAGAGCCTTTCTTTGGGAAGGGAAACTCTGGAGGACTTCCAAAGTAGACATCACACAAGGGGTTTGTGACAAATCCTCCACCACAAAGTAGTTCTAGGCAGCCCTTACATTCGGGTTGTGAGAAGATTTCGTGAACACACCTTTTGGGATGCATGTCATTGTTTTGCCCAACATCTTCTCAATCTGGAGAGGAAGAGGGGGAATCTCATCTTCTTTACTCTTCTCAGAGGAGCTAGGAATTCCGTAATCATGTGCTCATGTTGATATGTAAGCATCACCTTTCATCATATACACATTCCTGGATAAAGGATTACTCGAAGACGGAGGAAGTCCTTGACTTCCCCCTTCCACACTCATCGAGGCTTGAGTTAAATGTTTCCCATGTTGGAATGGGTTCGTTAACACAGTAGGCTACTGTTGTGCCAATAACATTTGGGCCTTCATGAGCCGAGGGAACTGATAAGTTGGGTGGTCTTCTGTGCACAGATTACACAGATACTTTGACTTTTTCTTTTCAGTGTTTCCCCCGCCATCATTATTGGTAGGTTTCTTATCCCCCTTACTCTTCTTTCATTGTTTCTTCTTCCCATCGGGCTACTGGTTGGCCTTCAGGTTTGTCGATTGTATGTTGTGTACATCCGACATTTGGGTAGGGGGAGTAGCCAGGCCTATGGTTTGGCTGGCCGTTGTATGTTGTATCAAAAATTGTTGCAATTGTTTTGATAGTGGATCAATGGTATTAGATTGTGTTGAATCGACAATACCATCGACATGTGGTCCAAATCTCTATCTAGGTTTGTCAATAATTGACCTAGTTGCATCTAGAAATATTTCATAAAGTAGGCCAGATTGCGAGTAAATTAGCTCAAGCTGTTGAACTCTCATTATCGCGTCTTCTTCATAAAAGACTCCTGACGTCGCTACATCTTTGGATAACTAGGGTACCAAAGACTTAAGGAACCACTCCAAAAAAAATTCTGGTGGGACTGGTACTTTTATCAAACTCTTCCAGCATCTCCATTCTCGGATGTGATCGGAGATATGGACCACCTTAGTTTGCTCAAAGTTGGCCAACAATTTAGTGTCGATATCGTATCTCACAGGTAATTGGAAATGGTTTAAGAAGGACATTACCAATTCACCGAAGGAAGAGTATCTTGAGTGGTCGAGCTCAATGTACCATTTCGTAGCACTCCCTATGAGAGTGCGTTGAAGCAAGCGCAATTGGACAGAGTTATCTTTCAATGAGTTAGATGAGCACCAGAGATGAAAAGTAGTCACATGATCGCCTAGATATTTTTTAGGTTTGGATTCGAAGTTTGGAATGTCCGTAGGCAACTTGGTCGACATAGGAGGCCAATGTGTATCGTGATAGATGGGGTCATTCAACAACCTCATTAAGTCAGGAAAATGAAAAGTTGCCAGGAACAGTAGTTTGGGCTGCTGATTATGACAATGGAAAAAGGGACCTAGATTTTGACTGGCACAAAGTTTCCAGGAAAAGTTTGGCTACTGGCTAGGATTCTGGTAAAGAACTTTTCCAGGACCAGCGTATGGATTCTATGCATGTTGAGGCATCATCGGCTAACTTCCGTAGAAGGAAAAAGGAGGTTGGGCTTGCGTTGCGGTCCAAGGATTTTGAGAGGGGATGTCCCCTGCTAACCTGACATGCATAGGTGTTGAACCTTGTATGGGGTTCTAATGACTTTGGAAGGGGTTTCCCCCTGTCGGCATCCATGATGAGGAAGCTAATCCTTTCCAAGGATTCCAAGGTCCTTGGGGGGAAGGGATTCCTGGGTTTGCCCCCTGTGAAGGAATAATACCCTGCATAGGATTAGGTTGTCCATAACTGGGGTTGCCCCTAGTGGGGAAATTAGCGGACGAGAAAGAAATGTTAGCAAACGCACCGAATAAAGAGAATGATGTCGAACCTACTGACTCACTATTAAAAGTAAATCCTTGACTACTCACACCATATGAACCATAGTTCGTGCTTGGCCTAATGGATTGTTGGTGACCACCACTGAGTGTAGGGAACAAAGGAGTTATGTGACTCCCTCTGTAAGGGAAATCATTATAAGGAGGTGGAATCCCCCCCATGGAACCTTGCAGAGGAGTGTTTGAACTCCCTACCCCTAGACTTAGAGTTGGTTGAGTGGAGTGAAAAAGGATAGAATTTGGATCGAAGCCAAACATTTCATATGTGAATGGAGGGCCTGTTTCACTCTGAGACAATGGATAAGTGATCACCTCCAAATATGGGAGCATACCATTGCCCGAAGTAGAGGAAGTCGAGACCATAGTGGCCCAGACTAGAAATGGTTGGTTAGGAGGTGGAACACCCCTAGTTATGACAGCCGTAGAGGGAATATGAGAATTCCCTGAAGAAGTTGCAGGATTTGGTTCCATTTCTGTTTGGGATACTTCCAAACGCTCGTAAGGATAGACCTGTACGACAATGGGCACCGAAAGATCTATAATCAAAGGATTGTTTGGACCAAGAGATTGCGTTCCAATGTTAGTAATGGTTGGATCATCTGGGATGAGATGTTTTTCTCTCGAAGGTGGGTTGGACACAGTTACATGTGGCCCAGTTTCTTCAAACGACCCTTGATGGTCTAGCTTCCGCCTTAGGGGCGGTGGGGGTGGCTCCAGATTGACCAGTGGTAGGACAAGAAGCCTTCGTGACTGGAGGAGCTCCTTATCCTCCACTTTTTGAGAAGATTGAGAAACAAACACACTCTATCAAAAAAATCCTATGAGATAAAACAGGCAGTCACTAGCTAGTTGGAAGAATAGTTACAACAACCAACACTACAGAAACTTATCGGTGCAAGTGAAACTCGAATATGGAAGCACCCTCTGGGTATACTCTACAAAGTGTGGCCTGATGTTTATCCTAGGTACCATGGTATACCCCCGTAGTCACCTATGTAAGTCACTAGAATGATAGGAAAATAGGTTTCTAGCTCACGAACAATTGTCAGGCGGGTACAGTCGACAGTCAGGTGGACCGCAATGAGCAGGGTATCAAGCCCAAAACCTATCTAGGTTATCGAGAGAAAGTGTTTTGGAATACAACTGAGGACCTCGAATGGATTTGAGACCCACGAATCTCCATGGCAAGTGCTAATGACGAAATCTCAAGATAATCCCTCTATATGCGTTCCCCACTACACTTGGTATGGTTTTGGAGGGGTTATCTCTACTACCTTTCCATATGCGACCTCGTGTTTATCCCCTGTGTTAGAGGAGGGTCCTGGAAAACTTTCACGGTAACTAGAATTTGAACATTTCCTAGCTCAGACTCCTATGTTTGTGTTTGGTAGCATTGAAGAGTTTCCTCTCCAACCTAAATCAAGGCTCTAGTCCTAGACTTGTTGGTGTACCCTACAAAACATAAAGTCTAAAAGATTTTATCTAAACATTTATTTTAGTGGTTGTTTTTAAAGTCACAGGAGATGATAATGAAACTAGTGATGTTTTATAGCGACGAAATAAGAACATGTAAAGTGCTTGAAACAAGAGTACTTCTTCAAAAATAATTTACTTTAACCAACTTTTCAAAATTTCTTTCTAAGATCTTTTGACAGAAAACTGAAAACATGCATTCACTCGACTACGAGCTACTTATTGTCCTAAGTCAATCAGCCAAGAACTTATGAAAATGAACCTTTTCCAGATAATCTGTGAAAACACTTGACTACTTAACCAAACAAAGAAAAAATCTACTTTTTTTTTTATTGTGCCTCAAAAAACAAGAAAAACTAAAGCTGGAAGTTTTCTCCTTTTCTGAAGCAAAAATGGTAAAAAAACTAAGAAAAGACAAGGCTAAGAAAAATTTATGGCCAACCACTCATCGTGGGGAGATACTGACAACTAAGAAGTAAAATCATACTGACTCACTATCTCATAAAAAAATCTCACAAAGAAATAGAAGAAGACTTTGAATGAAAAAGAAAGCCATAATAAAGTCCAAAACTAGGCTAAATTGGTATGTAAGAGACCACATTCAGACAAGAAATACCCCGGGAAGTAAAAACTTGATAGGGAGGAGGATGACTACCTCCAAAACATTTTCTGGATAGGTACGTGACTGTCTCTTCAACAGCTAGCGTGCATACATAGGTTGTAGAAGGGAAAGGCACGTGTGCACGTGGGCAAGCCTACTGCAGGCCATGTGTGCCTTTGAAATCCTTCAAAGAAAGAAAAGAAGCAGCTAAGCTTCAACAGAGGATACTGGTATTGAAAACCAAAACCCCTTAAAGGTGAAAAAAATTACTTAGACAAAGAAAAGGAAAGAATTTTTTTATCAAAACAAAGCTAATCCTGAGGTTTTTACCTGACTATGGACTGTTCAATCAGAGACCTAGAAGGACCTAGAATATCCCTGAGAAGGATCACTTATGCAGGGGAGAGGATGAATGCCTTTTCCTAAGAAGGATTTCCTGGGTTCTCAGACACGCAACTAGCACTTCATCAACAGGCGTACATACGCGGGCTGACTAAAGGCAGGGTGTGTGCATACACGTCCTGTTCCACTATAGGGCGCGTATGCCTCTTAAGACTCTCAAAAATAGAAAATAAATAGTCTAGTAAGCAGATAAGGGAAGACTGGTATTGAGAACTATAACCCCTGAACACTTAGACTTCTTGCAGAAACTAAAAAAAGGCAGTAAAACCAATTTCAAAATACCCAATAAAAAAATCCCCAAAGAACCCTAGAGACTCCCCAGTGGAATCAACAATTCTGATGTGAGTGGGAAATCTGGCTTACAGACTTAGCATTAATCATGCATGAAAAAATGACCATTTAAAGGCCTCTACTTTTTCCTATTCTCCCAACACAAAACCCCACATTCATGCAATACAAAGGTGCAAACAAGATTAGGTAACTCTACCTTAAATCCTTAGTTTGATGTCGATCCCTTCTCTTTCACTCACTCCTTGACTGCAAGCCTCCTCCCAAAGCGGACCTGCATTCCCACATGGACAAACAGAGAGTTACAAACATGCATTTCATATACTAATTGTGGGGTTAGATGTGACAATATCATAAAATAAATACACAATTTGAACACATGATATGGTGGGATGAAAAAAGTATTCCTTTTTGTATTAATCTTCACAAGAGTAAACTTTACAATATGTGGCTAGCACTTATCCTCGAACCTGGTCCTAGGCTCCTCTTCACAATGCACCAACTACTCAACCTCACAATTCAATTGCAGGAAATTGGGGCAAAGAGGGGATAAATTTGGGCAGATTTTCTATGCTCTTCTTCGTCCTCCCTAAATGGGACCCCTACCCCTTGTTTTATAGGTAGTTATCTGGTTGAATGACTGGCCATAGGCAGTCAAACAATTTTAGAAATTTCCCAAAACTCTGTTTCCCGTCTTCAACTTTCCATTTTTCATGATTTTGTCAGTATATGTGGTCTATAGAAGGCCTGCATGTGTATGCATGAGTGCACATGTAGGCTGCAGAAGGCCAGGGTGCGTATGGCTAAAAAACGATGGCTTTTTAGAAGATCTTGGCTCAAGAAATTGGCAAATAGTAGGGCTTGAGGCCAGGTATGCAGGCTGGGTGAAAATTAGGCTTCTAACAATGTGACCATCAAATTCTTTCAACAATGTGGAGGATGTGTTGATCTTAGGAGAGCCAATGGCCTTCCAACAAGAAATAGAGATGATGCAAGTTGATTCTCCTTCACCAACCACAATTTGGAATATTTGTTTCCCCATTGTTCATACTTTTATCTAGAAAGAAACCTAATGGGAGATCATATGAGTAACCTAATCAAAATAAAAGGTCATCAAACTTGACTCCAAGGTATTCACCCTACATATAACAAACAACAAGGGGTTTCTCTATGTTGGGAATCTCTAGAGGATTTTGAGAGTAGACATGGCACAACGTTCTTGGACCAAGTATTCCAAAATGTTGTAGTTGTGGGAAGCTCATGTGTTTATATTATGCATTGTGTATCAAAAAATTCCCTTTGAGAGGTGAAGAAATGTGTCAAAATATGGCTTATAAAATTTAAGAGGGCCACCATACTGGGAAGAAGATACTGACTCATGTGCAACATAAATAGGATAAGATGCGTTATAGTTCTTCGATCACGTTTTCAAATTGATTGTGTTTTCACACATGGAAAAAAAGCATTCTAGGAATACACCTCATGGTGAGGGGTACCTTCCATATCCCCTTATGTAGGAGAATGATTTGCTGCAACCATATATTGAGGCTTAGGGGGAAATCAATGAGTTAAGACAATAGGATGTTGGGGGGCTTCTGCATTGCCAAAAATATACAGACCTCATCCTTTCAAGGACACTGATGAGTAGGGTGGTTGATCCATATGGATATCAATGTCCACTGGCCTATTCCATTGGCTCAAAATATGGTTTTCCACCTTGGCATTTTTTGTACAGTTTTTCGGGTCCTAAACTTCTGGGGCCATTTTGATGCCCTAAATGAAGTTTTTTTTACATTTCAGGGCCATGGAAAAGTGTTATATAAGAAGAGTAAAGTTAAATTTCCTTGATTTTTATGTAAGGAGATGCATTGCACCTACCTTTGTCCTCGTATGGATGAAGCTGCATATATGTTGAAAAAAAAATACAATGACCAATAACAACTTCCAACAACTTACCATAAAATTTCTCACAACCTACCATTAGTTGACAAAGTGATCAATTTGATCCCATCATCGGGCGATCCCACTCTTCCATTGTAAAGTGAAACCCAAGTGATCGATCTGATTCCATCATCATTCGTTCCCACTCTTCCATTGAAGTGTTAAACCCAAGTGGTCGATCTGGTCTCCCATTCAATTGATCCCACTCCTCCTTTGAAGAGTGAAGATGTCGCTTAGGTCTTTCTTGTTACTGTGGATTCCTTCGGATAAGGGGGAATTCTACCCATTCTAATGGAACCCCCTCCAAGAAATGTGATAACTATTGATTGTAATTCTTTAGAAAAATCTCATCTTCCTTCTTACATGCATTTCCAAATCATTGTTCAGGTTTTTGGTAGGAATATTCCTAACACTATAATAGATGAAGGGGATTCTATTATCCTCCTATCCTCAAATGCTTGGAAATCTTTTGGTTCACCTCAGCTTGCGCCAATGACTGAGAATCTCTTGGATTTTAACATAAGGGTTAGTCAACCTTTATGGATCCTTCCTAAGTTTCCTATTACTTTAGGGGGGGAAATGATCTACATTGATGTGTTGTTATTCCATGACCCCTTGAACTTTAATTTTCTCCTAGGGCGATACTATGTTTATTTCATGAAATATCTTGTGTCCACACTCTTTTGAGTGACGTGTTTCCCTCATAATGGAAACATAGTTACCATAGACCAATTTTCATTCATTGGACCTAATATGATGGTCAACCATCTGAATTCCATGAATGGTCCTTACATGCCAATGCCATCCGCCCTGTCGCAGGTCAATTTTGTGATAACCTGCCCCATGCATTCAACTTTGAATGAGAAGGGATCTATCCATTCTCCTTATTTATATCCTATAGTTGAAATGGTGATATCTTCTATAGGGCTATTATATCATGATTTCCCTACCCCTATCTCGACCCTCGACATGTATTCCTTCTAGAGTATTTTTCTTCCGTTTAGCGAAGATCTCTTGGAAGCCATGACCGAGGTTTATCCTTTGAAATGTATTCCTTCTAGATATTTGTCCTCTTGGAAGCCATGATCAACTAGAGGTATAAGAGCATAGTTTATTTTAGTTTTGAATCTTGTTGGCCCTTGACCAACTTTTGAGGATCCTTGGTCATGTTTGACCTATTTTTGGGACTTCGACAGGTTGTCAAAGGCAAAGCACAAGATGAAGTAGAGATCACAAGATCTCGACCCCTTTTTAGGGATTTTTGGGTTTTGGGCTTATGTAACGGGTATGGGAATGTCGACCCATGGTTTTTACCCATGCTTAGTCCTATTTTGTATGTATAAATAGATGCTAAGGTGATGTAGTGAGTATAAATGGATAAGTTCCCTTTGACTAGATGCAAGTGATGGTTGTAGTCCAATCTATGTGATTGAAAGTGCTAAGTGATAAGTGGAGATTGATTTTTTGCATACTATGTGAGACTTGCAAAGCTAAGTGCAAGTCATTGTAAGAAACTATGGAAGGTTGTGTGATTGGATCTACTCAAGGAAGGAGGATCGAGTGAATTGCACAGATTCCCTATCCTCAACGGAGTAGGGTTTTTGAGGCTCTGTGCATGTAACTGATTGAAGAATTTAATAAATAAGACAAAGAGTTGATGGACGTAGCCCCAGGGTGGGGGTGAACCATGTACATGCTATGTTGCTCTGCTTTGTGCGATGTGTTGATGTGTTTATATGTTAATGTGCTTAGTGATTCAATATAGATGAATGGTAGATATATGTGTTAATGTTATGTGCTTAATAGTATGGATCTGACCTATGTGGATATGCTTAGCACTTAAATACCTTATATCTGAATGAATATTGTGATACTATGTAGTTAGGTTTTAACCACGCTGTAACTAAGACTGGATATAGATGAAGGTTAACTATTGAATTCTCTGTCAAGTGTTAGAATCAAAGATTTGTGTCCAAACTAAGGTTGTAGACATCTGATTCTTGCAACCACCCCTGCTTCTACCTCGAGTGAGAATTCATCTACTTCATAGGTGTTGTCGAAAGGGTCTGTAGTTAGGGTTTTTTTGGTGCATTGTTGTAGCGTTGAACCCTGGGTCTACCCTTGTTCCAACAAATGGTTCCATTTTCAGGACCTAAAACTGTGATTGCTGGGAAATGAGGAAAAATAAGCTTTGTGCAAAGATCTGACCTGAAATTGTGAAATCTCTGTGTGTAGATCTGTCGCTCTAGTGCGTAGTATTCTACTCGATCTGTGAAGCTCTATGCTAAGAAAAGAAGCTTGATCTGAAGAAAAGAGGTAAGATCTGAACGCTTTGTTCTCTAATAGAGGTAGGAATAGTGAAAAGTTTTAGATCTGGAATCTTTGTGCTCTATTGAAGATAAGATTAGTGGAAAATTTTTGTTTCTAGAGTATGGATCTAGGTATGTTTGATAATATTTGTCCTATTTTGAAAACTAGGGCATGGATAGATGAAAGAATATTTGATATGATATATCTAATAAGAATAGTGAAACATATGTTATACCTATGCATAGAGAGAATTTTTGGACTAACAAATGGATGTAGGAGCAAAGAAATAATTTTTTGCATGTTAGCTACCATGATCCTAGCATGCAGTACATGAGAGGTTGGGGATCATTTAAGAGAAAGAGAGGATTAACCCTTTGTTACAGTTTCACAAGACTAGGACATCTTGCTAAGGAATGCCCTGGAAGAAGACCTAGTTTCCTTTGTTGCAAATCTATGGACCATGAAGTTTTGGATTTCCCTAAATGATTGCTAAGGTTGAAAGGATGAATATGATACAAGAAGACCACAAGAAAGGTCAAGAAACTAAAACCATGACAGAACCCCAGAAAGAATAAAAAAAAGTATTGCTACAGATGAAAGAAAACCTGAATGACCACCGACATATCATATTATCAAAGATATTCAAAGAAAAAGAGTGCATTGAAGAAAGAATAGGAGACTTCAACATTGACTGTGTTCTGGATGAGGAAACACAGGTGAATATTATGATAGAAAGAACTTGGGAACTTTTAGGGGAGCCTTCTATGATTCCTTCATTGGGAGGAATATGATTAATCAAAGGAAAACTGATAACACTATGTGGAGGACTTACCCAGATATCTATGAGTGTCAATGGAACTTCGACAGAGGAAGAATTTGAAGTTGTTAAATTTATTGAGAACAACGCTTCATTTTCTATGTTACTAGGAAAAACTTGGATTGAAGGAGATCGGGCCAGAAGGAAAGAAGAAGACGTCTTAGAGTAGAAGAAGCAAGATTTGAAAGATTTCATGACTAGAAGGATCACACACTTGATTAAAGAACAGGAGAACCAATCAAATCTATTTAAAACCATGGATTTGGATGTCGAAGTGGGAATAACACTAGAAGACTCACAGAAGACTGAATTACCTATTCCAGATACAGACGAAGTATTACCCTTGAAAGAATCTTTCTAGCGCGAAGTTACTCTACCAAAAGAAGAAAAGAATCAGAATGGAAAAAGGAATACCAAGACGAAGCTCACTGGAAAGAAGGCTAGAAAACTAATTAAGAAGAGAGCCAAGATAGAAAATTTATAGAAGGTTCCAGAGGGAACTTCGCAGAAGGAAAATTTGCAAAATTGGAACTTCACCGGGATATCAGAACTACGTCACATGGCACTTCACCATGGTGAAACAATATAGCAATTTGGAACAATATAACCATTAGACTGATGACCAGAAAGGCATTTATGATCAGAAATTTCACCACCAGACCATTGGGACCACACCATAACGGACAGAACTAAGTTAATGAAGGCTTCTCACTCATTACAAGAGATTTGTTGCCAAGTTATCTATTTATCCTGTCGCACCACGCAATGAGAACACTTTTTCCAACCATGACTAGCTAAGCCTACATATTAGTTAATTTCACACAGTGATCATCACGCTATTGCCATCTATCCCATTGAATTAAGCAGTTACTCTTCTAACCCGAGATATTCAACCATGAGCGTGCATGTCATATGCTCTTAGCGTTGCAGACAAAATTGTCGAAGAAGTTCTCATTGACCTAATGACTGAAAGAGTAATGTATGAAAGAGTAATGTCTGCAAGTATTCAAGCGTCATCAACAAGAGGAGTGCAAGCCTCTCCGTCGACTTCTCATGGAGAGGGACCATCCCGACCATCAGTAGAAAAGAGAACCAAACACAGAGATGACCTAGCAAATGCGAAGCTGATCTCAACCATATTGCCCAATTATATACCACCTCTGGCCAATGCGGTGAGTCACGATAGTGTGCCAAGAGATTTCAAGTACTCCATGGTTACTGTGTACCTCCTGAAGGGGATATGTGCAGTTTGAGCATAACAAGACAAGATCACAGTGTTGAAGTTCGGTGACTTCAACCTCGAAGATCGAAAGAACTATAGTATGCTCGCCCCATATAAATACCTAACTAGGACGAAGGGGATGAACTCAAATATAATCCCCCATCCATGGACGATGAACCTCGTGCAATCCACCCTGTTAAATGTAATGAAAATCCCACAGTTTGGAAGGCACCAAGAAGTCAACACCTATGTCAAGCTATTTCTTTCATGTTACCATGGCAGATACTTATGGCTAGACCACCGTATCACAGTCGATCTGATGTTTATCCATAGGATCACAGGATTAAGTATGCAAGGATCCGACTCATAGGAGTTCTATCCAGGAAAAGCCACAGATCGTGCCTTAGAACAGAAGATCAAGGATACATACGACGATGTTGAAAAGGGGAAGTGAGGCTATAAGGTAGCCTCCATCCATAACGATGTAGTGTGCCTATCCTCCTAGTTAATAGCCAAAAATATAGTAAGGAAGAACCAACCTACACAGGTCACAGGATTTTTCGTTGACCTCACAGGGAAGTGCGTGGAAGGTCTACAGATGAACTGAGAAAAATACCTAGTTAATCAGTTGGAACTAGACTAATGTGAAGCACAAGATCACGACTATGAGTTTCACTTTATATGGCTCCTGATCCTCATCACCTTTGTTTCTTGGGAGATGTTGGAATTTGCAACCTTTGTGCATATCGCGTTGTTCAATCTACTTTCCGCGAAGTTAACGACACTCTTGTACTCAAGTGATATGAAAAAACAATGGCAGTTGAAAGTTTTTTTTCATACATATTACCTTCAGCTGAAGAGAGACATCGAAGTTGAAACTCACATGCCTCTGAACACCCTATAGAGGTTCTAACCCTTGATGAAGTTCTGCGCAAATTGACACTTTGTCTACCTTACAGTGTGAGCCGATGAACATAAGGATCAACTTCAGTCATACTACAAACTCACGGAAGAGGAACTTGAGGAGATCACTAAGGACTGGTTGGAAGACCTCCTTATTTTGGCAAACCATGCAGAGATGTTTGACCCTGATAGCCCAAATACCACACAAAAAGAACATGATACACCTGGACCCAGTGGAACGAAGAAGATCAAAGAGGTCCAATATTTAAGAAGTGCCTCACGAAAGACTGCTTCAATATCACCTGACCGAGGGGGTGATGATGAAGTAGAAGAAATAAATGGAAAAGGATTTGAACAGAAGCAAGGTGAAGTAACACCACCCAGAGATGAGGCTGACCCCCTGAAGAAGAGGAAGGTTTCTCCCCAAAAACCTTCTTCCTGGAAGAAATCAAAATCCACTGTGACCAAGATGAAGTATGTTCTTATTGCCGATAATTTTGACTTCATCATCGCAGCTCTAAACGACGCTTTGATGGAAATCATGGAGAAACAAAAGGCCAAGCAGGAGGCAATGTATGATAGAATTAAGTTCGAACTCCAAGGGGTATAGCAGGCCCTTCATTCTAGTCGTGTAGTCTCCACTATGCCCCTGCCATCAGGAGAACCAAAGTTGGGAGATGAGCCAGCCCAACTCCACCGACTAGCTGATGCGGTTGAATATTGCATTCATCACACTCAAGAAGAAACAAAACAAGTCACCCAGGCCTTGAAGCAAGTGCAAGGTGTAATCATAGAACAATGTAGAGTTGTAGAACAGGATAAGGTTTCTCTCCAGGCAAAGTTTGAAGAAGAGAAAGTATAGATGCAACAAGAAAAAGAACAGTTGCTCGCAAAGAAACTTGAAGTAAAAGAAGCAGTCAACATATAATTTTTCTATGTGACTGGATTAGAAACACAGGCAGAAGATCGAGTCATGCATCAAGTAGATCAGCTTGTGGAAGCTATCCAACATCTACAATAGAGAATAACAGACTTAGAGCTTTTCACCATGCCCAACACCCTGCAAGATGGAAGGGACCAAAGAGAAGCAACTTCTCGAAGCGCAGTTGAGAGAATAAAGGCCCTTGCCATGGAATGCAAGCAACTAAGTGATCACAGTTCCTAGACCTATGAGAAATTCACTGAGAATTGATAACTGAAGGTATTGGATTCACAGATCCAAGAGGCGAAGCATCAAGAAGAGACAATATAGGTTTAGTTGAAGCCCCTGTCAGTAGTGGAAAGAATGAAGCTATCCCAAGAGCAACGCACTACCCAACAACAGGTCCACACTATCTAGAGAAACGTTATGGAAGTAAATCAAAGGCTCCAACTTGTACAGAATGAGGCTTACCAACTATTCACAGAGATATAAGGCCGAGGAGAGAAAATGAAGCAAGTCGTCACTGCAGATGAACAACGCCTACAGGGACCTGTCAACAAAGAAGTCATACAAGAGTTCGTTGAACAAGAGGTTATGGCACAAGAACAAGTCAAAGCAGCTTGAGCCAAGATTGAGGCTTTCGAAGAAGAACTAGTCAGATCAGAGTGACTTGAGATGAGTCACAGGTGAGTGTTGGGGGCCTATTGGCCCTTGACCAAGATTTTAAGGATCCTTGGTCATGTTTGATCTATTTTTGGGACTTCGACAAGCTGTTGACGACAGAGTGCAAGATGAAGCGGAGATCGCAGGATCTTGGCCCCTTTTTAGGGATTTTTTCATTTTGGGCTTATGTAATAGGTATGGGAATGTCGGCCCATGGGTTTTACCCATGCTTAGGCCTATTTTGTATGTATACATAGACGCTAAGGAGATGTAGTGAGTATGAATGGCTAAGTTACCTGTTGGGCCTGAGATATGATCATCTTCATGACGTTATTATAAACTTTTTGCCATATGTATATATGCATTTTTATCTTTCAAAGGATTTTTTTGAAGAATTTTATGGTAAAATGATATAATCGGCATGAGGTACATACAATTCGTGTTTTGTGATTCAATCAAGTTTAATTTATCATATTTTATGGTTTCCAAGAGTTAATTCGTGTTTTTCTGCTATTACAGGTGTTACACATTATTTTCGTCATCCCTATGATCGTTAATGATGTAAACCTATCTGTTACCTTCAGAGGGGTCACAGTGGCCTGAGTTCCTAAAGAGAGTAGGGAGAAGAACTTCTCCTGAGAAAAGAAGTTGCTTTTTCCTATGTAAAAACATTCTAAAAAGGATGTTCGCAGGTTGCTATATAGGCAGGGTGCGAGAATGACCAATTCTCGCAGGTTGCACTATAGCCAGGGTGCGAATAGTTCGCAGGTTGCTCTATAGCTAGGGTGCGAACATTCCAGCACGTGGGAAAAATG
>SNQJ01S0081552.1:1126-18352 GCA_010110895.2 Picea sitchensis
GAAATATGTACCTGATGCTAATCATGTTATCGATTGGAATGTGATTCAGGTGGAACCAGAAGGTGTCCTACAAGTGCATCCTGTGCGCATATTGGACAGGAAAAACAAACAGCTCCGGAATCGAGCCATAGAGCTTGTAAAGGTCCAGTGTACCTGGTACGGTCCTGAGGACATGACATGGGAGCATGAAGAGGTTATGCGGGCAAAGTACCTGCATCTTTTTGAAAATTTTGAAAGGCTTGTAGAGACAATGTGAGTTGCACTGAGGACAGTGCAGAAATAAGGGGAGGGGGATTGTAATGTCCCCAAGACGGAGCCCAGTTGTAATCTGATGTATGAAATGAATTGTAAATATGTGTTATAGGCTGGTGAGCCAAGTTTGTATAAGTCGGTGAGATTATGTGATTGTTAGGGCATAGAACCTAAGGGTTGGAGGCCAAGGGCCTGATTTTGTACTTGAATATATATGCAAAAGCATTTAATAAAATTGTAAACACCGCCAGGTGCAGACCGACCACGATGAATGAGTGAAGGGGGACTAAGCATCCATAGAGTGGGCAAGGGATTAGGGGCTGGAAGGTGGAAAAAGGGGCTAAGTGTTTGGCCTAGGGGGCTTAAGCCTAGGAATAATATTTTATTATTATTCCAAAAGAACATGTGCCATTTATGTTTTATCCTAAGTTCCTAACCATAAGGAAGGTAATGCATGCCGAGGAACGCATGCAGTTTCCAGGGTGACAAGTGTTATCCCTGACCCATGCAAATAAAACGGCCAAGATGAGCTGTGGGAGGGATCTCCTCCATTCCACCCAACTACCTGAGCGGGTAGGGAGCACTGAACAGTACAATCGACCCAACCTCTGCAAGAATACCTCGTGCGTTCCTGAGAGTCCTGAATTCTGTGTTGTCTTTGATAGTCCATGCACATCCTCTGTCCGACTGATCGAACCTATGCATGGAGGCTTTGTCCTGAAGCCGTGACCCTAAACCATTCTGCCATTGTTGAACCAATTGGAAAGCCTGTGTTTGGCTCTATAAATCCGGGTACACCTCTATTCTATGAGCCGAGAAGCCTATGTTTGTTTCTGAAGAGCCAGTTTCACCCTCCGTTCTGAGTCGTGGAGTCTATGTCGACCCTTGCGGGAATTACTCATCATGCATTCCTGTGAACCATCATTGTGAGGCCTCGAGCCATTGCTGAGCCTGTTTGAGAGGCTGTGTTTGTATTTCCAGTTGGCTATGGTGACCACATAGAGTTGGACTGTGCGTGGCTTCATGGCCAACGCGAGTTGTGATTGAGCCTATGTGTGATCTCTCTCTAGGTGAGGGAGGTAGAAGTTGTTGGAAGAGGTTTCTTCCAGAGAGTTTCCAGCACCAGCTTCAGGCTCTGAGACTTCCTAATCCAGCCTATTGTCGAGGCCCAGAGAGGGAGGTTAGCAACGATGGACTGTTCTTGTGAAGGTGTATACTCCCGAGCAGAACAGGCATGTGGGGAATGAGAGTATGGTAGTAGTGAGCGTAAGATGGCATCCTAGGAAGAATCCTTCAAGATTTTCTGTGTTGTTTCCCTGTAACCTCAGCCTAGCCTAGAATTCCTTGCCTTGGGATGGAGCTTAGTCCCAGCTTGGGGGTGACCCATTACTGAGTTGATGAGCAGTGCGGTCTAAGGCTGGGAGGTTCGTGGAAGGCCTACACTTGGTTGGTGGATTATACCACTGTTAAAAGATAAGTATATGATTATGTTTTAATCATGTTTTGCATGAATCTACTGCTTATGTTATCATGATTTTCGCTGTGTATATGAATTAGTATGAAAAGATATTGATTGTTAATTATGGCAGTGACTCATATGAGTACTCTGTGTAGAATGTGTTTATTTGTTTAAATGCATGTGGATTATATAATACCTATATGAGTTATGTACCAAGTGGTGTTAAAGTTTCCTTTTAAGAGTGATTAAGCCATGGTAGTTGAAAAGGTGCGCTACAAGTACCCTTTGCATAGATAGAAAACCCACTCACCACCACAGATGGTCACAATTTTGTATATGGCATCCACCACACCAACTGGCTTTCAGAAGGCAGTGGGCCTTGCTCCAGGAAGTACAAGTCAGTATTATGGTGAGCATCATTTCAATATTCAAGCCATTGATTATGATGTATCTTAGATTGCTCTAGATTTCATTATATATTCTTGGAGATTATTCCTTTTGCCCTACTTCACCTTGGTGGTTGACATTGTGCCCTAGAAAGTGGCCTTCTTTGGGAATGGGTTTGCTACTAGGAACTCCCTTAAGAAGCCATCGTACCATTCTCGACCGTACTTACCACTTTCCATCATTATTCCCCTCCATTTCCTTATCTCTTGGGATTTTAGGGTGTACTGACCCAAGAAGGGGTTGTCCCTCATTCTATGGGAAGAAGAGGCTGAAGGCCCAGAGGGGTTGATGTTGGGTAAAAGATAAAAGCCTTATATAAACCTTCCAGATGCTTCGCCCAGGGATCACCCAGGAAAGCAATAAAATGTTTATCTTTGAGTAAATGGGACCCACAATATAATAAAGAATGCTTAGAAGGTTAGTTGAAGGATAGGAGGTCTCATCACGAGCTGACCTATCACGTCCATGAATATCTAGTGGTATGACATTACCAACATCTAGTCACCAAACCAAGGTAATGACTCTCAGTTGTATGGATGAGAGAAAGGGGGTCTCATCGCAAGCTAGCCTTCTCATTTCCACTAGGTGTTTGTGGGTGACACTGCCATCATCTCATCACCACGTCAGGGAAATGACCTGCAATCTCTTCTTATGCTATATTGAAAGAAAATACAAAGAAAGAAAGATAAAAGGCAATTGATGGGTTTGGGAAAATTGCATTGCAGAAGAAGGTACCACACAGCCTCTACAAAGGCACCCATGAATGAGACACTACGACCCCTTGTATGTCATGAGCCCTATGCCCATTGAGTCTTAACCCCAACCACTTCGTCCACTTTACATGGATTAGAGAGGTATCTCTTGGAAAATCTCATTGACCTAGGGAAAGATCTTCCCAATAGGACACCTCGTCAACCCTCCCATATTCAAGCTTGACAAGTCGCATAGTGTCTTTGAGCAATTAATTGTTTGATATAGTGATCTTTGATGCACATGCTTAGATGACTTATTTATTTATTGGATTCACTTTTATCATAATGTTATGACTTAATATCTTTGGAGGGCATGCTCATTTGTCTTTGCAGGATCTAGTTGATGGACAGTTTTGGGAGAACAAGAGTAGCTTGGGATTCCATGGGGCTGCAAGCCCACAAGTTGGATGCCAGGGGCCCACATGCCGAATGAGAGAGATCAGACTTGGAAGGCCTTGATAATGACTTGGATGACATATCCAAACCCTCACTTGCCAAACGATTTGCCCAGGAGGGGCAAAACGTCCTATTTTTTAGCTTGACGTCATGTTTGGGGGGCTAGGGCATGGTGGTGAGGTGCCACTCATTTGACACATGGAAGTTTTGAGGAGAAGAGGGTCTTGACCATGATGAGAGTACTTAGATGCTTGACATGTGGCCTTTGGAGGCCTACCCATGCTTCTCCAACACCAATGACTTCCTCAAAGTGGAAAAACATCCCCTAAAGGAGAGACGTCCTTCTAAAATTAGGGTTTTCTTATGTGCAAAATTGAATTTTAAATGAATTACTTTGTAAAAGATGGAAAGATTAGGGTTGTTGACCCCTTATCTTGTGTTTTACCCCTTAATTTGTGGACAAGTCACCTTGGTGACATTTGTATAAATAAGAGATCATAAGATCTCATTTTAACATAACTCTCCCTCATTGTGAGAAGACTTGGTCTGAAATTTTCTCTATACTTGGCTCTTTTATCTCTTGTGCACCTGTTTATGGCTATACTTATGAATGGTTGATTGAAGAAGTCTAGCGCTAACCTTGGATGATGTTTTCTAGCTCTTATGGCGGATTATCCTGGCATTTCTCTTGATCTTGGCATGGTCTTTTACTATTATGCTATCATTTTTTCAAGTCAAGTATTGTTATGCTTGGAGATAAGTGGGAAGTATAAGGGCATACACCCCCACCATAGTCTTCATCATTTTATGCTTCATCTCATTGATGACACTAGGGTTTGCTAATAGAAATAGAAGGGAATACACCCTCTTAGATTAAACCCTATCTAGAGAAACTTGCCTTGGGAAGTAAAAGGGCTTACACACCCAAGGAGGTAGATTTTCCAGCTCTTTGTTTATTTGACTCCATTAACCCAATAGTAAAAGCACTAGTCATACTTTTTTTCATTGGAGATATAAAATCATTGCCTTAACGTACTTTTTTATCTTTTGAAAAGTTCCTTGCTTGAAGTTGATTTGCCTCGTTGAGAGGAGTCTTCCCCTACTAGGGCGTCCCTTCTCTCCCACTATTCTAATTGTTGTTACAAACTTTAACCCACAGCCATTAGGGCTGCATAACCCTAGCTACCTATTTACTTTTAACTCCTAAACTAACCCTAGACTAACTCCTAAATTTTGTTCACTTACTCTACTAACTAGGCCGCATGTTTTGGGAAACTTCTTGGTACTTTTTCATGGTTTATTTTTTTGCTACATGCCATTGAATGCTACAGCCATAAGGCTTCAATTTTCTGCAGAAAATACATATTTACAACAGCCATCTTCTCTTGCTTCTTATTTTTCAGCCTATATTCATTGCTAATCTTGATACTAATTTATTTAACTAGTTTAGATCTTTGTATGCTGATTTAGATATTTTATTTGTTGATATAAACTTTCATTTACTGCTGCAAATTAGGGACAACAAGCTTAACTCGCTGATCCAACTAACATATATCATTGCAAAGTGTCTTTTCTTGTGTCTCGGGCAAGTACAATCATCCAGAGAAGTACTATACCTATGAGGCAACAATTGCTTGACTTACAAGAAATCTCTTCCCACCTTTCATCCCACTTAGACTTGACCTCTAGGGGCTTCACTTCCATTTCCCTCCGTCTCCATCTCAATCCCCTAGGGTCACCGGGATCGCCTCCATAGAGTGACCTAGTCACCCTTGAAGTGTGGGACCTACATTGAGGTAACATTGGGTGTAGGATTCCCAAGTTGTAGCACTTGCTTTATGATTTGGTCAGGCTTTTCACAACCTACAACTTGTGTTATAACACTACTAACACACATCCATCATATACTCGATGTCATACGGCTAACCATGTTGATTTTCTAGTGTTAAATTAAACAAGCACAATTTTTTGCAAGTGGTAATTACTTCCAACGATATTACTTTAGTAAACTCTAGAACATCACTAAGTAATTACACTCGGAAAATTTCAACTACTTAGAAACTTCGGCCTCTTCCTTCGATCACTTCCCATGTGTGAGAGAGAAAAATATGTGTGTCTATTGTTGTGTCTTTTTATAGTAATATTAAATTGATCCAAAAAGACACGTCTCTTTGAAAATTTAATTTAATTTTATTTCTTATAAATAGTTGGAGAATACCTCCCGTAACTACCCAAAGATTAATTTGGTTATAATCCATCCACATGGTATTTGAATTTGTTAAATTTTTCCTCCATAATTCATGTGATTCTTTGCATAAATATAGGTAGAAGTAAATATGCAGTACCTTCCTCATATTTAGGTAATTAGACATTTTTACTAGAAATTATTGTCCACCATAATTTGGAATTCTTTCTATAATTAAGGTAGGAGTAAAAAGTAAATTTGTTGTACATTGAAATTGCAACAACCCCATAAATTCAACACTCCCAAGACTTTACTCTACTCTCATTTTGCTAGGCCCTCCTGTGAGGGAGTCAAGCCCAGTCCCGCTCTGATACCATGTTGATTTTTTATAAGAGATGATATTGTATGTGAATGAATATCTTATTACAATGATGAGTGTTTTATATATAAAGAACATATGTTGACCATGGTGACCATCCATGAAGAGATGTGTCCCTTGGGTAATAAGTTGTAATGTCCCCCACCTCTTGATGAAGAGGTGTTGAGACTCAGTGGCTTGGGCATCCCCACTAGGCCATAGTCTCACAATAAGGGGAAAGGTCAACTAGACTAAGGTTATATTCTTAAGTTGACCTGAGAAAAGGGTAAAAAGGAGTAAAAGATAACTCAATGGAAGAATAGAAGTTAACCCTGGGAGTTAATCTAACTCAACAGAGAATTAGAAGGAAAAGTATAAATAGAAGGTTGGGGCGCACCTATTAGGCATTCTGGATTTTGGTATTTGTCTGTTATTGCTCTTGAGCATATAGTTTGGGGGTTTTGTTGTACAAAGCCTTGTGAGCAACTCAGTGGTGAAAGACCCACTCACTTGTTCCGCAGCTTGGTCTCGGGGATGAAAGACTCCACCCACACCATTCTACACTCAGCACACTTCTACCTATCGATTCAGAAAAGCAGCAGGCTCATACTATTCATGAGTTTCCAGCAAGGGTGCACCATTATCTAAAGGAGGGTTCGATCCAGCTGATCAGGAGAGCCTTTGGTCATTCTGACACTTGGGTTTTGCTTGCAAGGTCCCCACTATCATTTTGAGGGTTTTTCTGGAGAGTTATCACCATCAGATCTTTAGCTTCAGATTGGGACGGCTTGGAGGCAAGAGGACGTCCAGTGATTCAGTCTTTCTCTGATCTAGGGAGACCTACTTGGAATCTGAGTCTGAAACTTCTCCTATGGGTTTCCCATAGCTCAATCTACATTTCTAGAGAGTTTTGCAGCATTTTGAGGTTCCCTTCATCAGGGTCGAGTTATCTAGGGTTTCAGGCATCCAGGAGGGTGCAGCTTCCTTGGAGGATTCAGCGTTTGGAGGGTTTTTCCTTAGCCGTTCTGCTTGAGACTTCAGGAGGGGGTTACTATCACCCGAATCTATCAGTTGGCAGAGTTTGGGCTCATTTGGAGTATTCATAAAGTTGGGCCGAATTATTGAGGGTTTCAGCCTTCTACTAGAGTGTGGCATCTTCTTCACTGAGGAGCTTGGGATTCATACGGCCCAGATCTACTTGCATTGGTATTCATCTCTTATCTAGCCTTTGGAGGCTTATTTTGTATTGGCAGGAGGATTTTGGAACAGCTCGTATTTCTTATCTATTGAGCCCTCTGAGGATTATACCAGATCTGCTCTCTATTGTATCTGATTCATGCTTCTTATAATAAAAGGTCAGATCTATGCTTGTGTTCTCTATATCTTGAATGTATTGTGATATTTAATGTGTTGGATAAATATTTTATAAACACCACTTAATAACTAGACAACTTCTATAGTCACCTAGACATCAAACACAACAGTGGTAGTTAGTGGTTTCAAGCGAAAAAATTAGCTTGCGATCATTACAGTGGTATCAGAGCTCTGATCCTCCAAACTTGTGGAGGGATCAGCGCATGCAGAGGTACAGTGGAATCTTCATGGGAAGAAGGAGGAAACCAACCAGTGAAACAGAAGCTGAAATGGAAGGTTCAGGGGATGACCATGAAGCCCAGGGCTTGGCCTACTTGGTAGTCAAATTTAGTAAATTCCAGCAAACACTAAACCTCACAGAAGGCAACTTGGTCCACAATTTATAGGAGAACCAGGAAACAAATTGAAGGGGGCAGGCCGAAATCACTGAAACCTTGAAGAAGGTATATGGAAACCTGAAGAAGATTGATGAGAACCAGTCCCAGATAACAGATCTCTTGATGCAGATGACTCATCAGGGGAAGGAACCTGGGACATATGGAAAAAAGGTAGCTAGTGGATCTGGTGGATCCCATGGGGAGATCAGATATAATACGGAGAGAACTCCCAAATCTGAAGGAATACATGGAGGAGGCACATCCTATGGGTAGATGGGTAGTAGGGATAACCCTAGGCCATACATGCCCATGTTCACTGATGAACAAGGGCAGCAGGAAGAGGTGGATGACTTCGTTGAGCATATGGCACGATGTACTAAGGAGTACTACGGGTTGGATATGGTGATTCAAAAGCATATGTCCTTGGATCAATATTGCAAACTCAAGTTCAGAAATAATTCTAGGATGAAGCACAGGAACAGCTTTGAGTTTGAACAAAGAGCAGGAAAGACTTCGATGGTATGACCAAGATGACAGCACAAGCATGGGTGCAAAAGCTAGATACCTATCTACAACTCAACCTCATGAGGGAGATGGAAGCCATCAAGTTTTTCACTATGTACTTGGATGGCAAGGTTCATGATTGGTGGTATAATGGGCTCACCACTCTTGGCCACAATCAGATAGTGTCTTACACAAAGTTCACTCAGAGGCTCGTTGACAGGTTTGATCAAGGAGATCCTGAGATACATTTTCGAGAGCTCACACAACTCAAGCAAACTAGTACGACTAAAGCATATATTGATGAATTTCAAAGGTTGGCATTGATGGTACAGGATATGTCTCTGACCAGGCTCATGATGCTCTTCACTAAGGGGTTGATGGAACCATTGAAGGGTTGGATCAAGCCTTTCAAGCCTACCAACCTACAGGAGGATATTTGGAAGACAAGGGATCTAGGACCAGTAACTAAGCCCAAATTTATACCTAGACCACCTCTTAACAATGGAGAAAGAGACCAAAGACCTCTAATGAACCAGGGAGGATGTGACCCAATGGGTTTTGATAGGGGCCGTAGCAGAGTGGATGAGAACACCAGAAGGGAGTTAAGAAGGAAGAAAATTTGCTTCACTTGCAAAGAACCATGGAATCCAGCACACAAATGCATGGGCCGTGGTCAAGTGCACTACATTGAGGTCACTTCAAACAACCAGGAGGAAGAAGAATTCGACCGGATATAGAACATGGAGGCCGAAACCATTGAGGTAGTAGAAGAACAGATCACAAGGCAGGACAATATGGCCACCTTTGCATCTATCATTGGAGAGCCCAAGTATAACACCTTCCAAATGAGGAGGGTCTTGTAGGGACAGAGAGTTTCGGTTTTGATTGATGGGGGAGCTTCTCACAACTTCATTGATTCATCATTACTTAAAATAAGGCACATACCAACATTAGAATTTGAAGGGTTCAAGGTGGAGGTAGCAGGTGGAAGCATTATGCCCTGTGACAGATACATTCCAGGCATGAAGCTTACCTTGGGGAGGCATGAGCTGATATAGGACATCTATGTCATGGACCTTCCGGATACCAACATCATCCTTGGAGTTTCGTGGCTCAGTATGTTGGGGCCTATCACCACCAACTACAAAACCATGGATATGTCATTCACAGAGGAGGGTGGATGAAAGGTAGTGCTTCGGGGCATGATAGGGAAAGCTGCAAAGGTTGTCACAGCCAAGAGGATGGAGGCCATCTTCCGGAGAGATGAGATAGTATATGTAGTAAAATGCAAGGTTGCAACATGTATGGATGAGCAGGGAAAGGTTCACTACACCCTGGAGATCAAAGAAATCCTTGACATGCACCACAAGGTGTTTGGACCTATTCCTCCAAGAGTACCACCAGATCGGGGGTTTGAGCAAATTATTGAGCTAGAGGAAGGGGCCAAAGGCCATCAAGGAACTTTTGGACATGGGGCACATCAGGCCCAACACTAGCCCTTTTGCTTCTTCAGTAGTGCTGGTGAAGAAGAAATATGGCATGATAAGGATGTGCATTGACTTCAGGGCCCTGAATAAAAAGACCATCAAAAACAAGTACCCAATACCAAGGATTGATGAATTGTTGGAAGAATTTCATGGAGCCATCTACTTCACTAAGATTTACCTTCGTTCTGGCTATCATCAGATCAAGATGAGGGAGGAAGACATCGCAAAACAGCTTTTAGATGTCATTATGGCCACTATGAGTTTTTAGTGATGCCCTTTGGGTTAACCAATGCCCCCGCTATGTTCCAATCATGTAAGAACCATGTGTTCAACAAGCAGCTGAGGAAGCACCTGTTGGTATTTTTTAACGACTTGCTTATCTACAGCAAGACGTGGGAGGAGCATCTCAGGCATGTGGATCAGATTTTGTCAATCATGGAGGAACAGTCACTATATTCTAAGGAGTCCAAATGTGAGTTTGGAATGTCAGAGGTCCTTTATTTAGGGCACATCATCGGGGCAAAGGGGGTACAGGTACATCAGAAGAAAATAAAAGCCATCATGGAATGGCCTAATCCTAAGACACTCACAGAATTGAGAGGATTTCTGGGCATGTGCACGTACTACAGGAAGTTTGTCAAAGGATTTTCTTAGTTATGTGCACCTTTGACTGATTTGACTAAGAAAGGAGCCTTCAAGTGGGACGAGGAGGCTCAAATAACGATGGACAAGATGAATAAGGTGATGAGTACGTGCCCAGTATTAGCTCTTCCAAACTTCAGCCTCCCTTTTACTTTGGAGTGTGATGCCTCCGGGGAAGGAATAGGGGTCATACTAATGCAGAATAGGCACCCTCTCGCCTATGAGAGTCATAAACTCAGGGTCCCGAGTTACTGTACAACATTTATGACAAAGAAATGTTGGCTATCATGCATGCACTAGCCAAATTTCGGCAATACTTGGTAGGTGCTCGGTTTGTGGTCAAGTCGGATCATAACAGTCTAAAATATATATTGGAGCAGAAGAACTTGAATGAGAGGCAACAGAAATGGGTAAGAAGAGTATAGGCCTATGACTTTGACAATGAATTTTTCAAAGGAGAGAACAATGTGGTGGTTGATGCATTATCCAGGAGGCCATCCATCTTTGCCATGACAGGTGTATCCGTTGACTGGAAAGACCATCTGGTGATGGAGTATGCAAAGGATCAGTTTGTGTGCCAGCTATTGGATGGGCAGGTACAATATGATAAGTTCAAGGTTATAAATGACCTCATCTACTACAAGGACCAAATATTTTTGGTTCAGGGATCAGCCTTCAAGGCCAAGGTATTGCAGGCATGCCATGACTCACCAATGGTAGGACATCAGGGGATCATCAAGACGTACAGGCAGGTGAGAGAAAGGTTCTCTTGGAAGGGCCTCAAGGAGGATGTGATCAAGCACGTCAAGGAGTGTACTACATGTCAGGAAAACAAGGATGAGCACACGCACCCAGCAGGTCTACTGCAACCCTTACCCATTCCAGAGCACAAGTGGGAAAGCATATCCATGGATTTCATCACCAGGTTGCCAACGACGCAAGGGAAGGACTGCGTTTTTGTAGTAGTAGATAGGTTAACAAATTTTTCACACTTCTTCGCCATAGCTACTGACTTCAGTGCAGCACAGGTGGTCGAACTGTTCTTTAGAGAGATTTTCAGGTTGCCCGGCCTACTCAAGACCATTGTCAGCGACAGGGATAGCAAGTTCATGAGTACTTTTTGGCAGGAGTTATTCAGATTGGTTGGTACGGCCTTGACCCCTAGTACCAGCTATCACCCTCAGTCGGATGGACAGACAGAGATAGTCAACAAGTGGGTGGAGGGATACCTCAGAAATTATGTGGCAGGGCAACAGAAAGCGTGGGCCAGATGGTTGCATCTAGGAGAGTATTGCTACAACACCACCCAACATATGTCCATTGGCATGTCACCGTTCAGGACCTTGTATAGCTATGATCCTTTATCGCTTGTGGAGATTGATTTCGGTGATATCAGGGCACCTATGGTACAGGATTGGATACAGTAGAGCCAAGACATTCTCAGGGAGCTGAAGGATCATCTACAGAGGGCACAAAACCAGTAGAAGGTCCAAGCAGACAAGCACATAATTGACCGTACTTTTGAGGTTTGTGACTTAGTCTATCTGAGGCTCCAACCATATGGGCAGGCTTCCATAAAAATAAGCGGAGAAGAGAAATTGTGGCCATGTTTCTTTGGGCCCTATAGAGTCAGCAGGAAGATAGGGGTCGTAGCTTATGAGTTGGAGCTTCCACAGGGAAACAAAATACACGTCTTCCATGTCTCCTACCTTAAGAAATCCCTCAGTCAACACATCACACCCATTGAGGTATTAACTCCCATGGATGAGGAAGGACAGCTTGTCTTGATTCCGGAGAAGATATTAGAGGTCCAAGAGAAGAGGCTTAGAAACTGAAGCATCAAGAAGTACCTGATCAGATGGAATGATTTACCCATTGAGGATTCCACCTGGGAAAAGGAACACGTGGTAAGAGAAGCAGGTTTGGAATTGCTTGAGGACAAGCAATTTCTAGAAGGGGAGACTGTAATGTCCCCCACCTCTTGATAAAGAGGTGTTGAGGAGACTCAGTGGCTTTGGCATCCCCACTAGGCCATAGTCTCACAATAAGGGGAAAGGTCAACTAGACTAAGGTTATATTCTTAAATTGACCTGAGAAAAGGGTAAAAAGGAGTAAAAGATAACTCAATGGAAGAATAGAAGTTAACCTGAGAGTTAATCTAACTCAACAGAGAATTAGAAGGAAAAGTATAAATAGAAGGTTGGGGTGCACCTATTAGGCATTCTGGATTTTGGTATTTGTTTGTTAGTGCTCTTGAGCATACAGTTTGGGGATTTTGTTGTACAAACCCTTGTGAGCAACTCAGTGGTGAACTAGTCTGCAGGAAAAAATATCTTTGCTAAATCATCTTCAAATCTGAAGTCATAAATCTGCAACTAATTTGTACTTAATCTGGTATACTGTATTATCTACTCAGAAAGAAAATTGGCAATAAACCACATGAATAGTAGTTAAGTCTTTTCATATCAGATTCCAGAAATACATTGTTAGAATCTATGACTAGCAATTGGAGCTAGATTTGCATTATGCAAGAATGGCACCATTGATCTCATCCAACTGGAAATTGAATACTAACATCATGAAACACATTACCCCTTAGGTGATGTCTAGCAAATGTGACATTATAAAGTTAAATCACCTAGGAAAACCCCACAAAGGCAACATGAATCATCCCACCATAGCAACATCATAAGAGAAAGGGACATAACAAAAAATCTAACCCATCCAACCATCAATGTGTCCCCCATCACACATCAAACAAGAGGATCATGTAGAACATCCCCTCCTAGTGACAACAACATCATATCAGATCATCTTGCAAAAGTCACTAGGAAACTTCAACAATCATGAAAGATATATCTCCCAACCATCATCATCTAACCCCTTGGGCAGCTAGAACCATCATTTGTATCAAAGATAAGCATACATACCAAACCATAATAATGAGATAGTATGCTCCACATCCATGAAAAGTGAAATCAAGGGGTGATCAACAAGGCAAGCACATGTGAGAATACCACCAACTTCCAAGCAACAAACACCATCATCCAACCAAGGAGAAGTGAGGTCCCCCAACCAAAAAACTTCGTCAAACGATATGATGTCATGAGGAAAATGTTGAAGTTTGAGTAGCTTCGGATGATATTCTTATTGTATTAGACCAAGACAAAATCCTAAAGAATAATATTATGTTATATTTTTAAAGTCGTCCCTATTGTGTCTTTGTAAAAGTCAATAGTAAATTAGAAAGGGTAAAGTATACAAGTCCACCTTGACCTAATTAAAGGGTGGCTCAACTTGTATTTATAAGAGGCTAGGCGCCTCTCTTGAAGAACACACAACATAAGCTCTCTCACACAAGGAAAAGTGTGCAAGTCTGAGGAGGAGACGCATCTACAGAGTAAGGGTGTTCTAGTGAATGGTTTTGGTTATCTCTTGGAGGAATATCTTGGTCTAGTGGTGCGCTACCCTTTTCTGGTTAGGGTTTCTGTTGTATCTTATGATTGTCTTCTATTTGGTGAAATCTCTCTTGAGAGATACATTGTACTTGTTGATGAATCTATATTGAAGAAGATTTGTTGGGTTTTCCCCCCACGATGGTTTCCCAGGATAAATCTTGTGTATATTATGGTTGTCTTTCTTTCAGTGATCCTTATGCATGCAGTTATTGTTCTAATTGTTAAAATTTAAAGAATATTGAATACACTTAACTGCTTAAGTGGAATTTTAACATGGTATCAAAGTGGGCCTGAAAGAATCCATTTTCATAGTCTAGACGAACTCATTGGGGAAAACAAGACCATAGGAAGACTCTCCTAACCCTAGTGCATCTTTCCTTGGGTTTAGATTTTTGATTTGACGAAGATTGGAAAAACTGCAGTTTGTGCAGCAACTGCATAAAACCTAGAAGGTGATTTCTCCCACTTTCTGAAGGGAATTGGTCAAGACAAAGCGATCACGGAGCTCACCTAAGGAGGGCACATATTTCCCTCAGAGCAGAATTCCAAAATTCTCATTTTGAAAAATTAGGGTTTCCTCATAAACCCTAGATCAAGACGTCTTGGTAGCTGCAGATTGAAGTTGGAGCAGTTCACCTTGGCATAGCACACTCCCTAGTAAGTTCAAAATATTTCTTTGAAAGTTTTCATTTTTCTTGTTGTATTAGCGTTCAAGGACAAGATAGCACCCAGTACCAAGCTTGATGAGAAGCTTGAGGGTGTTGATAACTTCCGAGCATGGAAGTATAGAGATTTCGTCAAAGAAGAAGTTCCAGAACCAGACGATGATGAGGCAAAGGAAAAGTACAAAAAGAAATTGGTTAAGGAAAATAGAATCATTGTTGATTCTATCAACAATCATTTGATCCCTCATGTTTCATCATTGACAACTCCCAAGCAAATATTTGATGCCGTATCCCGATTGTATGAAGGCAAGAATATCGACCGGAAGATGACCTTGAGGACACAACTCAAGAATGTGAAGATGCAGAGTTCAGAAACTATTCAATCCTACTTCACAAGGGTGTCTCAAGTCAAAGAACAGCTTGAATCCATTTGACACACAATCAAAGAAGCTAAATTGGTAATGACTACTTTGAATGGTCTCCCCAGATCTTGGGAATTATTCATTCAGAGAATATTTTCAAGAAGAAAGCTAACAAGGTTTAGCAGACTATGGGAGGATTGCACTCAAGAAGAAGCTACAATAGAAGCAAGAGAAGAGAAACTAGGCGATAAGGAAAATCAATCTCTAGCAGCTCATGCAAGAAAAGGAAAGAGCAAGAAAGAATTTCACTCACACAAGAATCCTCATGGGTTACAAAAGACTCAAAAGTTTAAAAGGGATTTCTCAAATTATAGATGCTACAATCTGCCAGAAGATGGGACACATTGTAATAAATTGTCCCAACTCTAAAGGTCAAGTCAGAAAAGGAAAGTATAAAAGAAATCATGCTCATGTTGTAGAAGATGTTGAACCTGATCAAGAGAGAGCCAAAGAAGATGACTCAAGCGAAGAATATGTATTGATATCATCTCTTACAAGTACAGTCACTCATGGAAGTGACACATGGCTTATTAATAGTGGTGCTTCTAAGCACATGACAGGATAGAAGGATTCCTTCTCAGAATTAGTTCAGAAGGATTCACCTCACAAGGTGAAGCTTGGTGATGACTATCAGTATCCCAATAAAGGAGTAGGAGAAGCATCTTACAGAATGGATTTCGGAAAACCTATGAAGATGAAGGATGCTTTGTATGTACCTAGTTTGAAGAAGAATCTCCTTTCTATCTCAGCTTTGGATGAGAAAGGATTCAAAGTTTCTTTTATTGATGGTGAAGTTCTCATGTGGCCAAAAGGAAATTCTATTGATGATGTTGTGGTTATTGGTGTTCAAGAAGGAGGTTTATACAAATTGAAGGGACATTCAAACTCATTATTAGTACACAACACAGTTACTCCAAGTGAGCTATGGCATAGAAAATTTCCTCACATACATTACAAAGCACTACCAATCGTGAGCAAGATGGTGACAGGTTTACCAGAAATCCAAGTGAATCATGAAGGCATATGCAAGGGATGCACACAACGCAAGCACGTGAAGAAACCATTTCCAAGCAGTGATAGCAAAGCCAAAGGAGCCTTGGAGATCATACATTCATACATGTGTAGACCGATGCCAACCACTTCACTTAGCAGGTATGTATACTATGTTTCATTTATTGATGATTTCTCACATAAAACTTGGATTTCTCTTTTGAAAGCTAAAAGTGAAGTATTCAACAAGTTCAAAGAATTCAAGGTACTTGATGAAAAAATTTCTGAAAAGAAAATAAAGATTTTGAGATCAGATAATGGAGGAGAATTCACATCAAATGAATTCAAGGCATTCTGAAAAGAAGTTGGGATTAGGAGGGAGCTCTCCACTTCATACAATACTCAACAGAATGGTGTGGCATAAAGAAAGAACCGAACAATCATGGAATTAGTGAAGTCCATGATTCATGATCAAGATTTACCGATGCATCTGTGGGCAGAAGCAACCAGGACCGCAATATATGTGTAGAATAGAAGTCCCCACTATGTACTTGGGAACAAGACACCAGAATAAATGTTTACAGGAGAAAAGCCATAAGTCAGCCACCTGAGGATATTTGGTTGTCCAGTGTATATGAATGTCCCCAAGGACAAGAGATCAAAGTTGGACCCTTCGGGCTAGAAGGGTATATTTGTTGGATATAATGAGACATCGAAGGCATACAAAGTCTACATCCCTGGTCACCAGTAGACACTCCCTCCTCGGGGAGCATTCTCTCCCTGGACGCTCCCTGAGCACTCCCTTGGAAAAAAACGCTCCCTAAGCCCGTGCGCATGAGGAGGTAAAATGGGTGTTTTTTGGGGGGGAGAAATGAAGCAAGGGAAAGGTAGCCTAGGGTTAGGTAAAAGGTTAAAACACTCATTCACTCCCTTTTCTCTCATTCTATTTCTCATTTCATTCATTTCACTCATCTTTGCTAAGAGGGTTTTGAATCTTGAGAGGGTTCTTACTAGTTCTTGAGGAGATTGAAGGGAGATTGAAGAGCTTGGAAGGAATATTGAAGGCTTCCATAGGGAGATTAGAGAGCTTGGAAGAGAGATTGAACTTTGAAGGATACCATTTGTGAGAGGTTGGAAGGGAGATTGAAGGCTACCATAGTCATATTCAACCACCATTGGAGAGCTAAAGAGGTAGGCTCTTAAGATCATTTGTCTTTCTTGTTTTGTTTTGTTTTTTAAATGCATGTGTTGTGTTAACACACATTGTTGATCAGGGGTGTTTTCCTTAGTAAATGGAAGTTTGGCGAAAAAATGACAAGAAGCGGACTAAAACCCACTAAAACCCACTTATCCTAAGTTTTTGGTGTCCGAGCGCGTTATGCTAAGGGGTGCGTAGATCCGAGCGGTTGAGACCTGTGCACTCAAATCTACGGCGCACAGCCCAAGTCAGACCCCCCC